>JAVJIF010012047.1:0-70377 GCA_038442645.1 Agave tequilana | reverse complement strand
TGCTGAATGCTGGTTGTCTTCGTTTAGCTGCCGAGGAATTTGTAATTGTATTGTTATTTGGTGTAATTATTTTGTATTTTTGTTGTATTTTGTTTTGTGTTTCTTTGTATTTTCTTTAGTAGTGGAGATAAGTCTGGGTAGTTGTTAGTAGTGGATAATAATGAATTTGTATGGGTAGTTATCAGTTTGTAGCTTATGGGGCCGTTTGTTTCGCGTAAAACTCCGTAATTCGTAAATGACTTACTACCCAGTTACAACTACGGCGTTTGTTTGGACCGTAGTTCGTAAAAGACTTACGTAACTCAACTAACACTCACTTGCAACCCAGTTACCACTCACTTACAGCCCAGTTACAGTTAATTTTGTGGTCATACAAATTTGTATTATTTTTTTATATTAATATTAAATTTTTTTAATATTTAACTTTTTTAATATTTATTTGCAGTATTAAAACTTTTAAAATCACCAAATAGTTAATTTTGTGGTCAACTTTTTCACTTACGACTTATACATTACAACAATCAAACACCTTAAAGTATAATACATTTTCCCACTTTACAATTTTATATTACCAACCAAACACCGTAAAGTTTACATACATGTAACTCATTTACAATTGTAAAAGACTTTACCAATTATAACTGCGAATTACGGCCAGTTACGACAACCAAACAGACCCTATATGTAAGCAAGTTTGTAGCCTATATGTAAGCAAGTTTGTACTTGGTTTGGAGATAATGAATGAATGAAAATGAAAAGATATTCTCTTGTCTGCTATTATATTTCCTCTCTGTCTTTCTTCTCTCTGGTTCCTCCTCCTTCCTAGTTCTCTCATCCAATAATATCTCGGTCCCATTTTCTACTGCTGACTCTCATGTTTCCTCTTTATCTTATCTCCTTCCTTTTACTGCACCCCTCCAAGCTATCTCTCTCACATCGCCTGCATCCTCCACTTGACAACGCTTCATTACAACGCCCTCCTTCCCAGCATCCTCCATTCGACAGCGCCCCGTCACAGGTCTACATCCTCCACTCGACAGCGCCCCATTACAACACCTTCCTTCTAAGCGTCATTCACCCGACAGTGCCCCATCACAGCTCCTGCCAAGATCACAAAGTTCCAAAGAACAACAAGTTATTCTTCTCAAGACCAACAACAACCAAAGCAAAGGATACCTGAGGATGTGATTTTCAACAACTATAGATTTAAGGAAGGTTTCACAGTCGATAAAGCTACAAGACAATTTGAAGTTGCTTATTTTTGAGTTTTATTTCAAAGCAATTTATTATTAGTTGGATTACGTATCAGTTAAATCATCTCTAAAATATTATCTTTATTTCATGTTGTTCACTATGTCGTGAGATGTGTGAATCTATAACTTGTAATTCCTTAGCATTGATATTGACTTCAGAACTTTTCTTGCATAATATAGGTATTGTTGTTAATTCGATTGTAATTAACAATGTGTAAAACTATACTTGCAATTTTATTAAATTCATTTGCAACATTGTTAGTTTTGAATTGCTTTCCTGACAAAAATTGTTTTATTTGGTGAAACGTAGCGAGTTCGAATATATCACTGGTTCCCACACCGTTTCACATCAGTTTGGTATCAGAGCCCAAGGTTTAGGTAAGAACACCATGCACTAGATAAAAAAAAAATATTTCCATTAGGCGTTTGTTTAGAATTTTATTCTTTTTTTGGCATCAAATAAAAAAAGAATCAATGGATCCCAATCTGCTAGCAAAATGGGATGCTACAATGAAGCACGTAGATATCATGTTTCCCAGATCAAAGCATTCCTTAGAGTCTTTTCATAGGACTGGGAACTATCGCGAGCACCTCCATGAACGTAAAGGACAACGTGGTTCGTTCCAACAATACCAAAGGCATGATGAACAATATCATGTTGGTCGATACTTGAAAAGCATCCAATTGGACGTACCAACCTGTGATGGTCGTCTAGATTAATCATTTGGTCTGCAAAATTTTTTGGATTGGCTACAAATCATGGATAGGTATTTCACACGATACCTATTGTCTGAAGCTGAGAAAGTTAGCTTTGTTTCCATGAAGTTGACTAACCAAGCAAGTCGATATTGGTCTGCCTTGAGACTCTCTGTGAGTTAAGAGGAGAATATCCTATAGGAACTTGGCATGATATGAAGGCTCGTTTGAATCAAAAGTATCATTTCACTCGTGAAATTACTGAGCTAAAAAAAGCTGACACTTTGGTTCAACACTCTGATACTCCCAATTTAAGTTATATATTTAGGAGTCAGGATCACTGAGTCCCAACATTCAAGTCCACGTCATATCAATACTCACAGCAATGTAATACACAAACACCGACATATAAGGTGGCCCTAAAAACAAAAGCGTTACAAGTAATCCTAAAGACTAAAACACTAAAAGAGACTTCTCCATACTTTGTCCTGTAATTCAGTGTAACAAATCCCAAAGTTATAGACATGTTGCTGTCATATGTCCAAGCCCAGTAAAAGTCGTCAAAGTTAAGGAAACACCTGTAACAAATTCAGAGCCCCTTTCTCCTTTACTGCTAACTCCTAGTGTCGTTGTTTGTCCTAATCGTCGACACTTTCCTCCTCTACTGCCGACATCGAGCCCATTCACAGTTGTCAGTGATAAACTGTCCATAACAGAGTCAGAATCTGACTTTGAAGAATTCATTTATCAGGTGGAAGGACCTGAAAACTACGCCTCTGACGAAGAAATTTAGGGTGATGATATTGAGGAGTCTAGTATTCCAATTCCTCCTTAGGCCACCCCAGTGATAACAGAGTTTGTTGAAGTCACCTCTGTGACTACGGAGTTTACTAATATCCCACCTAAAGACAGTACTCCAATTTCCCTCAAACTTATCCATGTGATTATAGAGATTGCTGAAGTTCTTCATGAAGACCTCCCAGACAGACTACAATCGATGCGTGATATCCAACAAGTCATTGATTTAACCCCAGGAGCAAGTCTTCCTGGCTTGTCACATCATAAGATTGATCTTATCCTGCACATTGAACTCAAAAGGCAAGTTGATGAGTTGTCACTAGAGATCAGATAACAATGCGTTGTCTCAATAAACATTCATTTCTATGAGGACAAGTTTTGGAGTTACTTTGTGACAAAGAATGTGGGTATAATCAAGGATGTTATCATCTATGATCGATTTATATCGAAATTTTTTGAAAATGCAGTTATGGAAGAACATGATGCCTTACAGACTATCAACTTTTCTTCCATTACTGTTAAACTTAAGAGTGCATCTCATTTATCTTACCTGTTTGCATATCTTTCATCTTTATTACTTAAATAGGTAAATTATCACATACCTTTAGAATCATATTTCTGATAACCCCTTTTGATCGAGGTCGTGTATATTATTGATTCGATGATCCAAGTGCCTAAAATTTTTAATGTCCAATAAGGAGTCAAAGTTCATTAGCTATTTTTTTGGAAGACCCTTTTAGTAATGATAGACACTAAGTTAAGTTCTCTACTGTATTTCGTTATAGAGTTTCTGAGTCTGTATTTTAGGTCTAAATATTTGAGTCTGCATCATATTTTGTCACGCACATGCAAGTTCTACACATAAGAAATCAGTGATATATTTGAACAAGTAACGCTAACTATAAGTTATGATCTGACATCAGGAAAGGAATTTAAACTTTTAGTGTTGACAATTTTGTGATGGTTCGGATTCGTCCGAAATGGTTTTCCTAAGAAACTGTTAAAGATTTGCAAGTCTGTAGTGCTGGATTTTTTTATATCGTAAAAGAATTTAAATTAAAATACTTATGTTATAGATTTGAAATCAGTTTTATTTTCAATATTGAAGACTAAATGGTTTACAAGATTTTGATTATCCATAGACAATCCATTGGTTGATGAGTCTTAGCCTGTGGCAATTTTCGAGAGTCCTTCACTTCTCTACTTTCAAATATTCATTCTATAAATCAGAGAAAATTAATTACATTTTAGATGATAAATTATGATACAACTTGACTAATATTTTGAGATGCAAGATATGAACTTATAGCAGTAAGAGAGCAGCTCTGCAGTTGACTCGACGAGGTCAAGTTCTCTCTCATCTGGGGAGAATTGATGGGGACATCTTAGTTCCATTTTATTTGTATTTCAGTATATTTGTTATAGCATTTACTTGTATTTTTTGTATTTACATGTATTTCAGTAGTATGTAGTGGTGGTAGTGAGTAGTTATAACTTGTAGTGGTGATAGTGTTGTGGAAGTGGGTAGTTAAGAAGTTGTAGTCTATACGAGACAATTGTACCTTGTACTGAAGGGATGTATGTTTAATGAAAATATATCTCTTGTCTGAGCTCTCTCTTGTCTTCATCTCCTCTTTTCCTCCTCTCTCTAATGAATGATAAATCAAAATGAAAATCTTTACCTTCTCTATTTTTTTAAAGCTTGGTAATGGAATCATTGTATGTCTTCTAGCTTTTATATCAGTCCTCCTATTGCAGTCATCAGCTCTCATTTCTCAGTCTTCGACATTATAGCTGACATAGCCTTTTTCATCCAGTAGTAGGCCTCACATTCTTCTTCTGTGAAGCATCTGTTTATATTCTGTCCACTTGAGCAGTGTAAACCAAGGGATGGAATCATGGAAAGGTGTAAGTGGTATTGTTCCCTTGGAATGGTCGTGTCACTGACGTGCAAATCTCTGCAATGAATGCAATAAGTAGCCCACCTATTGGGCCTTCATTCTCAAACCACCCCCACCCCCTACCGACCCTACAATTAAACTTGCATGCACCTGAGCTATTTTTATCTTCATGAAAATTGTTGTCATTGTAGCAATTGGTTCTTTTTGGTTCCGTGTATGCTAATGTTTTTATTGTCAATCATCATAATTTGTTATAACAATGATCATAATTTTGTAGGTTTTACCGCACTCGCCTTCGCCTTTGTTTTATTCTCTCAAGAGAAGGTTGACATCGCTGTCATTGAAGTAAGAATTTGCTCTTTACTATTAAAATTCACTCGAAGAAATAATTTTAGCTAGGATTCTCAAGTTAATATCCCATTGTTTGTAAGTTGAATATATACATTATGAGATAATTTGCATGGGACTTCCACTAATAGTGTCACTGGTGGTGGTGGAACCCTTTTTTACGAAACAGGCTGGCCTTGTGGGTGCAAGGGATGCAACAAATGTCTTACGCAGCACTGAACTGGCTGCATCAGTAATAACATCTATAGGAGAGGAACATTTGGCTGCATTGGGTGGTTCCCTAGAAAGCATTGCTATGGCAAAGTCTGGAATCATTAAACATGGACGTCCAGTACTTCTCACCACTTCTTCTGCATTGACATAATGTTTGATCTCTATGGTTGTAAGTTACATTATGCTTCCTTACTGTTTTACTAAGGGCCTGTTTGTTTCCCCGCAAAACGCCGCAAAACCGCAAGTCGTAAAACTCTTTTTCATTTTCAGCTGTTTGTTTCGTTGCAAAACATTTCGCAAAATACAACTCTCATTTCTCACTTGCAGTTGCTACAGTTAAATTTGTGGTCATATAAATCTCACTTTTACACTCAAATTTTCCCACTTGCAACTGCTACAGTTAATTTTGTGGTCATATAAATTCTACTTGTAATACATTCGTAGTGCCAAAGCAGTTACTTGATAATCAATATATAATTTAATATTATTAAATATTTAATATATTTAATATTTTTAATAGTGTTTAATTTCTTACCAAATTATTTTATACTGGTATTTTTAGTTTTTTTTATTATTTTTAAGATTGTTTTAATATTTACTATTTTATTATTTTAATTTAATATATAATTTAATATTGTTATTTAATACTTTATTATTTATTAATATTTACACCAATTTTCTTAATATTTTATTTAAATTTAATATTTTATTAATATAAAAATAATGTGTTTTAATATAAAATTATTATATATTTAATTTATTTATTTCTTAATATAAATAATTACTTTATTAATATTATAATATACTTTAAAATTATATTAATATTTTATTATGTTAATATTGTAATAATTCATTATAATAATATCATAATAATATTTCATTATTAAATTTATAATTATATTTACTTTGTTAATTTTATATTTTTATAATATTACGATATTATTATCATAAAATTTAATATTATAATAATCTTAAGTATTTTATAATATTATAATATTATAACTATATTTTATTAATTTTCTTAAGATTTTTTTAATATTTATGTTTTATTAGTATCCTTAAAATTTTATTCAGTTTCTTTAGATTTTCTTAAAATTTTATAATTACTTATTTAGTTAATATTGTAGTAATATTTTACTAATTTTACTAATATTTTATTAATATTATTGTTATAAATAAAATATTAAGATTATTAATTTTTTATCTCAAATTTATTAATACAATTTAATTTGTAATAGTAGATTTAATTTAATAGTATTTATAATATTTAAATTACTGCTACAGTTAATTTTGTGGTCAACTTTTCCACTTACACTTTTACATTACCAACCAAACACCGTAAAACACAATATACTTTATCATTTACACTTTCACTTTATCAACCAAACACCGTAAAACACAATATACTTTTCCATTTACACTCCACTTTATCAACCAAACACCGTAAAACACAATATATTTTCTCTGCTACAGTTCATTTTTTCCATTCTCATTTTACGACTTACGACTTGCGACGTTTTGCAACGAAACAAACAAGCCCTAAGTCTTAGGTTATCTTTTCTGGCTGATTTGATGGAACACCTTATTCTATGTTCCTTCCAATCCTGGCATATCCTCTTACTTTCTTATATACTGAGTGAAGTCCCTCAAATTAGAACATGATTCCAAATGACACATTTATTATTTTGTCAATGAAAGTGTCACGCCCCGCTTCCCAAAAAACTTGGAAACAGAGTTGCAACGAGAGTCGGCGACGTATATACGCGAGGAAAATACCCCACGTATACACGCTAAGCCTAAAATAACCTGAACAAGTTATAAATCTGAAGCATAATAATCAACAATCACTGCAATAATACATATAATGGCTATACATGATCTCAGATGAGATAATGAATGGAATAGAAGCTAAGTGCGGTATACAGGAAACAAGGAATGATAGCAGGAAAAGGGCAAGAATACTAGAATCAAAAAGAAAAAAGCTCCAGCTCCTCATGAAGCGTACGATCACACGAATACCTGAATAACATAAGAAGATGTCCAAAAATCCTGGACGTGTGAATTCGGGGTCGTCAGAAGCGACCTAATGAGTGTGTGTGAAAGGAACTGCTCGTGCATAATAACAACATAAGTAATAATAATATGATAAACTGAAATAATAGATGACAGAATGATAAATATTAAGAACAAAACTATGAACAGTATATAACTGACATCATGATAAAAGGAAACAACTAATGCCAAAATGTGTAACCTAGCATATGTCACTAGTCTGGTATACAATCCGGTCATGTGTACAATCATATGTCTATCATGGTTATATACAAGTACAGTCAGGTGATTACGATCAGTCATAATACATTATAACAGTTTATCATTATTAATTATGTCAGCGAATTCCAACTGTCACCTGTAATAGACGCACCCCATACTACGTCTATCACACGTGTCAATCGAAGTCCTAAATTATTGAAACTGATTGGTTAGAGATATTGTCCATGCTTTAGGTGGGTCCCGTACATACCCGGAATCACGACCCAATCACCTTGCGCTGAATCAGGTCCTACCGCTAGGTAGTTAATAACAATAACAATGTGTCAATAACAATGACAATATGGACAATGCGGGATATCAATCATCTTCCAGAACTCTGCAGTGGAACCGTATCTCGACTGCGCAACCTGTATCCTAGGTCCACTAAAAATACAGACGCTGTCTTCTCCATCAATTTCCTCAATCGCAGTGTAAGTTGTCAATTACATTATTATTTATATCAATCAATATCCATGATATTTCGATTATTGGGACGATATGATGACAATAACAATATTAATGATGTAATAATAACAATGTGAACAATATTACCGTGTAAACGGTAGAACAATAGAACAATGAATGGGTTACGGTCCGACAATATTTTCTCAGTAACTTTCAATAACATGAATACAGTAACAAGCCCAGATACTGCTCAATAGACAGACTCATATAGAACTGATCAATATCACATATACATGTACTGCATATAACAATAGCCGATCTGTCTATTCATAGTCTCAATAGTCATCATGAACCTAGCCTCAATAGCCATCTTGATCGTCAAGTACCAATCTATGTCAAAGTAATCTGGTACAATAAACCACCGTCTCAATATATTAATAATTAGTGATTAGTTCTCTCACCCTATCAATCTACTCTGATCTTCAAGTCATCATTATCTATCCAAATCTCAACAACTGAAATATTACATGTCCTCATACATGTAATCAAATTCCCACACTCTAATCCGATCAAGATCATCACACACTCTCACTTCTATCAAGGTCAAGCACAAGATCCCAAAACTCAACATATCAAGTATATATCTAAGATCTATCAGGTCAAGTCAACTCAATCAATGCCTATTCCTCAACCCCCAAGTCAACTCAAATCCAATCGAGTCTACTGACAGGTTCACGTTCAAGATTTCATTTTATTGATAAAGATCTATTTATTAAATCATCGATATCACATTCAATCAAAATTATAACTAAGAAGTGTAATATCCTCGATCAACATAGAGTCTAGATCACCTTTATATCTAGTAGTCAATATCAATAAGGTCATCAATACATCACTCAAAGTCATCAATGCGAGGATCCAGAAATAATGGTTTCAAACAGTTCAAAAGACAGTCCCATCACATACATCAGCGTTTAGTGTATCATATTCACACATATCTATGTATCGGTACAATAGCCTATCAATAAACAACATCAAGTCTAACACATCCTCAATATCCAGAAGAGTTCTAGTCAGAATAATCACCAACAATTTGCCCGATAAATACTACGCATAAAATATGAATCTCTAGTTCTCAATCATCAATCAATCAGCCTCAAGATCAATATACTTATATTCTAAGATTTATTACAACTAGGTCAATTACAAGATCAAGTCCGGTTTATAGCATATCAATACTAGGCCTAAGCCAACAATGGTCATTTACCAATACATGAAATGATACTGATACAGACTCACATTAACTACACAAATAAGGTGAACAATCAATAATGTCTCATGACGTGATACATCAAGTCATACCGGTAAAATATAATATAAAGTCACATGAAATAATATGAATAAAACACAATAACGGTAAAAAAAAAAAGTGACATAAGAACAAAACTCACATGAAATGACGTGGTTTTGGAACCGAATCGTCATCTGGTCTTCATCACACGAACCGTTCCTGATCTGCGGATCATCCCATGGATCGATTTTCGAATCGCCTGTGTATCAGGTCCATAACGGGTACAACTCTGAATCTCCCTTTACTGAGTTCGGATCGCACAAACGAGTCCAAGACGTTGTAACACAACCATGCACATACATATAAAAATAAATACACGTTTAACACCGACACGTCCATACAAACACATACGTGTATACCCACGCACATACATATACAAGTATACACATGCATACACCTATATACATACATATATATACATACACTTACATAAATTGACCCACCATATAACTCAACACACCCACGAAAACACACACACATTCATGCATACACATGTATTTAAAGCCAGAACTACATATATTAATAATGCACACACACACTAATATATAATTTACAGTCACACAAAATTACACCCATCAAACACAGTATGCTATGCATGCAAAAACTCACACATGCAGTGAAACAGAGAATGAAATAATAGAAGTGAAAGGGAAGAATCACTCGCGCATAAGGGGTTCATGGCTACGGCCATCGGGGAAGCTCGGCGAGGGAATATGTCGCGAAGGCCGAGGGGCAGGAACGGAGGCCGCGGAGGACGATGGTGGATCACTAGATCGCTCGCGGAGGAGAGGAGAAGGTCACGGGGCTCCGGGGGCGCTCATAGATGGAGGGAAACCAAGGGATCACGTGGATCTATGGTGCACAGGACAAAGGGCAGCACATGGTTGTTGTGTTGTGTTGGCAGAGGTGGGTGTTTCGAGCTACGCGGAGCTCGAATACACGGCCAAAGCGAGAGGAGGAAAAGCTCTGGAGTGCAGGTGGCCTACTGAAAGAGAGGAAGGCTGTTGGCTAAGAGGGGGAGTGGTGTTGCGGCATGGGTGGGGACGCTGCTGCTGTAAGTGTTTGGTACGGTGGGGAAAATGCATGCGTGGGTTAGCAGTAATGGGGGTGGCCTGGGTGATGTGGCGTCAGGCCAAGGGAGCTCGGCTTGTTGCTTGGGGAAGAGGCGCAAAGGCGGAGGTAAAGGAAAAAAGAGAAGAATAAAATTGGATTTTAGGATATAATTATGAAGTTAGGGTTTGAATCTAGTTAGTTAGGATTTAATTTCTTAGTTAAGATTAGAATTATAGATAGGATTGAATGGATAGGATTTGGATTTGAACTAATGGGTTAATGGGTTTCGGGTAGGAACATGGATAAAAGATTAATGGTTATGAAATAGGCTAAAGGGTAAATAGGTATAGGGATAAGAAATAACAAGGAAATAATAATAACAATAGTTATTAAGCATTAATAACAATTTCAAACAAATAATTAACAATAATCATAGATATTGTTAACAATTCATAATAATAGATTTATGGAAAAAGATTTAAATATTTTAATACAAATAAATAGATATTAACAGTGAGAACTATAAACTATAACTAATAAATAAAATAGTGATTATTATCAAAATAACTTTAAAATATTTGTAAAAATAATGGAAGGATGAGTTATAAATCAATGTAATTTATAATACTATATAACTTATAATATATATGTAACACTCTTGTTCTGTAATACAAAAAATAAATAAATAAATAAATAAATAAATATAATAATGATAAATAAATAATTATATATATAATTGTCTATGTCAAGTTTCGAACCTCGTTCCTTTATAACAAATCCTAATGCCTAAACCATGATGCCACATTGGCGTGTGGTTGAAAAGGAAAGCTAAATTATTTTAAATAACCCAAAGTCAAAAGTTTAAAATTTGAATCTCTAACTGAAAGATCTCAAGAGATATTTCGGGATCTCTTATCTTAACAACCTAGATTTTATCCTAACCAACTGTTCCCTAAAAATCCTAACCTAAAAGATTCTATCTCAATATATTACCGTAACCTTTATTCTGTTTCCTTACGACAGAAAAAAAAAAAAGAAGAAGAAGAAGAAAGATCGATAGTTTTAGATAGAAATCATCTTTCGTCCTCATCCCTTCACTATTCTGAAACTGATCGTGATCGTGACGGATGGACCGCTTGGAGGTTGAGAAGCAGTTGGA
Source organism: Agave tequilana (assembly GCA_038442645.1). Lineage (NCBI taxonomy): Eukaryota > Viridiplantae > Streptophyta > Magnoliopsida > Asparagales > Asparagaceae > Agave > Agave tequilana. Next base: position 58,887 of record JAVJIF010012047.1, on the reverse strand, counting down.
GATAGGAGCAGACGAAGGAGAAATCTATCCAGATCTATCCAAGTAGGTTTTTAAACAAATTTATGAGGTTAGATTTTTTATTATCCCTATCTAGATTAAGTTGTTAAACTAGGTCTAATAATCTATCATGTCTGAGAATCATCTTATAAAATGTAAATTTCCCAAGATTGAGTAATTAAATGAAATATAAATTTATGGTATGTCATGCTTGAATTTCTCTTTGTAATGGACTTTAATTTTATCTAATATATAAATATGTAAATAAAATAAATTGTAGAAAAAATATATATATCCACAAAAAAATTTAAATTGCCATGCGTAGATTTATTTTCTAGGAATCATTAATGTAACACCCTTGCTTAATTAAAACCCAAATAATTAATGATTTATTATCCCAAATTAGAAGAAAAAAAAGAAAGGTATTTGGATTAAATAGTTGCATCTTAAATAAATCACTAACTAAATAAATTTCCTTGAACTTAACCCTAACAATCTAAATTAAATACATATGGTATCAAGGTATTATTTATGGGGAAAGAATGTGAAAGATTGAAATTTACCAATGTATGAATATATGTATATTGACATGTATTTAGGATTAATATAAAAAAAAAAGAAAAAGAAAAATAAAAGGGGAGCCACTGCTCTCGGCCAAAGGCCGAGAGCAGTGCGGCTGCACAGACCCAGCGGGTCTGTGCAGCCGGGTCTGCACCGGATCCGGGTGCAGACCCGCACCCGGTTGCCCTGGGCCCAGTGACCTGAGCAACCACTGGGCCGAACTCATGTAAAAAAAAATTTATTTTGCCTTGGCCTGCTCTCGGCCAAGCCCGAGAGCAAGCCCTGGGCCTGGCTCAATGGGCCAGGCTCAGGTTCAGATTAGGAAAAGAAAAAAAAAGGGAAAGATAGGAACCGAGCTGGGCCGCAACTGGCCTAGGCCCAGGTAAAAGAAAAAGAAAAAAAATAAAGAAAAGGAAAAGGAAACTGGGCCTGGCAATGGGCCAGGCCAGAAACCAGAAAACAAAAAGAAGAAAAACAGAGAATAAATGAAGCCCAATTCATTTTAATCCGACCCAATTACAAAAATCAAACCCGTTAAGTTTTGAACAACAATTTTTTTATCTAGATAAAAAAATGGAAAAAAATAAATAAAAATAGTGATAAATATATAGATAACTTCTACCATCTACATAAAAATTTTGGAGTAATTTGCTGCTCATATGGGGCTGAACCATTGCATTTAAAGATTGAAACCCGCTATTCTAGTTTCAGACCCGTTAAGAAAATTTCATGTTTTAAACCATTTAAACCACATAAAAATTAGTAAATAAAATCTGAAAAATCACATAAACTTTATACTTCATTATGCAACATTATTTAAAGATTTGGATTATCCACATTTGATTTAAAATACCGAATAAATAGAATATTCATGTAAAAGTCGGTATGTGAAAAGTTCGATAAATTCTAACTCAAATACATATTAATGTAGATTTCTTCAATTGGTGCTTGAACGCGTGATAGCCCAGGTGAGTGTTCTTTACTCACTATATAAGTACTGTTGTTTTCATTTATTATGAAATGTTTGCTATTTCTATTATTAAATGGTAAAGCTATTAAAGTTATTGTTGGGTTTCTAGAAATCTGAAAATTGTTTAAAATTGTAAATAATAAGATGAATTATGTTATCAAGTCACTGGAAATTACATACTGTTGTATTGTTACACTGTCACTATTACTGTTACTGTGATACCCAGTGATTATATAACATGATTATTAGATAACTTACACCGGGTGGGGAAATTGATAGAGGAGACGGTATCGGTATTTTGGGTGGACCTAGGATACAGGTTGCGCAGCCGACTGAGGGTTCCACTGCAGGGTTCCTGGGGGATGACTGACATCCCATCTGTACTGTTACTGTTCCACTGTTTTCACAGTGAGATTACTGTTACTGTTACTGAGTACCTAGCGGTACGGCCTGGTTCAGCGCCAGGAAACTGAGGCCGTGGTCCCGGGTATGTACGGGACCCACCTAAAACACAGATACCCGTCTCTAACTATCCATTTCAAATAATTAGACAATAAAAAAAATAGACATACACAGGACATCTTGACACATGACTTTACATAGGATAGATTGCAGTAATAAATGGTTATATAGTGTATATCACTGTGTTATATCATGACTCATATATGTTAGACAACAGTATGATAACTATACTTGATTATACATGTGTTGCTAGATTTTACATGTTACCTTTATGTTCCCCTCTTTTTATCATTCATTTAGGTCGCTATTGACGACCCTGAGTTGCTTGCTCAGGTTCTGATTCAGAGACTCTGCAGGAGCAGGAGTACTTCGAGCACCTCGCTGATCTCCAGTAGACAGATCCTTTCTATTTTCATATGTGAGAGACTTTTATTGTCATGTTTTCTATGATTTCATTATGTTGTAATAAGTAAAACATTGGTGACATTATGTATTTGATTTCTTCTAACTGGAATAATGAATAAACCTTGTTTATTTTGAATCAATGTACTGGGGCTTAACGTATTTGTTTTAAAAAAAATACGTCACCGGTTCTCGTCACGTACCTTTTATCTGAGTATTATGATTGCGGGGCGTGACAGGGTTTTCTTGGTATCAGAGCCAGGTTATTCAAGTGTATAGTTGTGTAAATAGTCAGGCTCTTACCAACAGTACAAGGTTTAGTAATCCAGCTACAAGTACAAGTATGTCACCATATTTTAATTAAATATATATATATATATATTTTTCTTTCTCAGAGTAATGGCTCAACGACTTCCCTCTGCCCGCATCGCTGCTCGCGAAGATGCCACTGATTTGATGGGGGTACTCCAGGGCCTGATAGAATCACAGCAGCAGCAGACAGCACTTCTTCGAGATGGATTGGTGGCAGCACAACAGACAGACACGGAGGCCATGGAGAGGTCTGCGGCTCCTCGGGGACCAAAACCCGGGAACATTTCAGACTTCAGGAGGTTGCAGCCAGCAACTTTTACTGGTACAGAAAAGCCTTTGGAAGCAGAGCAATGGCTGGTTGATATGACCAATCTCCTGAATGCAGCTCGTGTTCCGGCGGAGGATCAGGTGGAGGTAGTCAAGGTCCAAATGACTGATGTGGCTCGAACATGGTGGCTCGCTGAGGAGGAACGATTGGAGAAGCCAGTCACATGGGAGAGGTTCTCAGAGAGTTTCTATGAGCGATTCTTCCCCAAGACTGCTAGGAGGGAGATGGAGCAACAATTCATCAACTTACGACAAGGGAGTCGGACGGTGGATGAGTATGCAGCAGAGTTCCTGAGGCTAAGCCGGTTCGCTCCCTATATGGTAGCGGAGGAAGAAGACAGGGCGAACCGATTCCAGCAAGGATTGAGACTGGATATTCAGAAATTTCTGGTCACACAGCAATTGAAGACTTACTCTCAGGTTCTCGGTGCTGCTCGTGGTCTAGAGCAGGTGATGGAAAAGGAGAGCAAGAGCAGATTGCAGATAAGGCCATTAAAGCGACCTTTCGAGCAAGTTACCAAGTTACCTCCATCCAAGCCCAGCAATGCCCCTTTGGACAGGCGTCTGATCACTACTTCCCCGCCTTTGACGGTCTGCGACTTCTGCCAAAGACCGGGACACCTGCAGCGGAATTACAGGTGGGCAAATGGTCAATGCCTCGCTTGTGGATCCAGAGATCATCGACTAGCCGACTGTCCTTCCAAGAGGCCGAGGAGCATCATGCCTGCCCCTCCAACATCAGAAGCAGTTAAAAGGAACCCGGTGCCCGCAGGTAGAGGAGCTCCGCTTCCTTCACAGCAACAGGTGTTCGAACAGGCTCAGCGGAGGCCAGGAATCGGACGTGGAAGGGGCAAGGCTTTTAACCTGACTGCAGAGCAAGCTGAGGCATCAGAGGAAGTTGTAGCAGGTACCATTCTGGTTCATTCCATTCCAGTTGTATCGTTATTTAATTCTGGTGCTTCCCATTGCTACATATCTACTAGATTTGTTATGATGCATGCTATACCCTGTAATGATATGGATAATCAGTGGGAAATTAGTACCGGGAATGAGGTTATAACCACTAGTAGGGTATGTAAGTCTTGTTTTGTGGAGATTTACGGAAGACAGTTAAGGGCAGATTTTTTATAATAGACACCAGTGGATATGATGTGATCCTCGGCATGACATGGCTTAGTAAGTATCATGCGGTGATTGATTGCCGGAATAAGAGCGTGATCTTCAGGATTCCAGATCAATCCGAGTTCCAGTTCATTGGGGAATCGAAGGCATCCAGACAGAAGCAGCAAAGGGACTAAGCCACTGCAGAAACTCAGGAGAAGCCGATACCGGTTGTGGAGGAATTCTTAGATGTGTTTCCAGAGGATCTACCAGGACTTCCGCCAGATCGAAACCTGGAGTTCGCTATCGAAGTCATCCCAGGTACTGCCCCTATTTCTAAAGCACCATATCGAATGGCACCTGTGGAGCTAGCCGAATTGAAGAAGCAACTGCAGGAATACTTGGATAAAGGCTTCATCAGGCCTAGTGTTTCACCTTGGGGAGCTCCGGTGTTGTTGGTAAAGAAGAAGGATGGTAGCAGAAGGATGTGCATTGATTATCGGGAGTTGAATAAGGTCACTATCAAGAATAGATATCCTTTGCCCAGGATAGATGACTTGTTTGATCAACTAACTGGAGCTAAGGTATTCTCGAAGTTAGATCTTCGGTCTGGACATCATCAACTGAAGGTAAAGGAGGAAGACATTCCGAAGACGGCTTTTAGGACTCGTTATGGTCATTACGAGTTCTTGGTCATGCCATTTGGAGTGACCAATGCTCCAGCAATCTTTATGGATTTGATGAATCGAGTGTTCTCTCCATTCTTAGATAAGTTCGTAGTAATATTCATTGATGATATTCTACTTTATTCTAAGAGCGAGGAAGAACATGCTGAGCACTTGAGAACCGTGTTGCAGACACTTCGGCAGGAGAAGCTCTATGCCAAACTAAGCAAGTGTGAGTTCTGGCTTAAGAGTGTGGCATTTTTGGGGCATATTGTTTCGGGAGAAGGCATCTCAGTAGATCCCAGCAAAGTTCAGGCAGTGAGGGATTGGCCCATCCCGAAATCAGTAACCGAGATTAGGAGCTTTCTGGGGTTAGCTGGATACTACCGGAGATTCGTGCAAGACTTCTCAAGAATTGCAGGACCTCTGACCAAGCTTACACATAAGGGGGAGAAGTATATATGGACAGCGGAGTGTACCAGTGCTTTCGAAGAACTGAAGAAGAGGTTGATGACGGCTCCAATTTTGAAGATGCCTGATGGAACTGGTGGTATGGTCATTTACAGCGATGCGTCAGGGAAAGGATTGGGATGTGTGCTAATGCAGCATGGGCATGTGATAGCATACGCGTCCAGGCAACTCAGGCCCCACGAGAAGAACTACCCTACGCATGATCTGGAGTTAGCAGCAGTGATTTTCGCCTTGAAGATTTGGAGGCACTATTTGTTGGGCGATCAGGTGCTAATCTACACCGATCACAAGAGCTTGAAGTACATCTTCACTCAGAAGGAGTTAAACATGAGGCAGAGGAGGTGGTTGGAGCTGATTATGATATTGATCTATAATATCAACCTGGAAAGATCAATGTAGTACCAGATGTCTTGAGCAGGAAGCCAGAAGTGTCTATGGCAATGCAGATCACTCAACAGAAAGAATTATTCGAGGAGATGAAGCGAATGGACCTAATGGTAATTCGAAGGGCAATATCCCACGGTAAATTAATGGTCATGCAGATTCAACCAAACTTATTAGAGAAGATCAGGGAAGCTCAAGGTGGAGATCTTAAATTGCAAAAATTCAGGGAACAAGTGGAAGCCGGGTTGAGGTCAGATATGCAGATTCATGCAGATGGGACGCTCCGTTTTGGTAACAGAATTTGTGTCCCAAAGGGGGAGGTTAGGCAAGAAGTGTTGGCTGAAGCCCATAGCTCGGCTTATTCTATACATCCAGGGGGGACAAAGATGTACCAAGACTTGAAGCAACGGTTCTGGTGGCATGGGATGAAGAGGGAGATTGCTCGGTATGTGGCAAAGTGCCTAGTATGCCAGCAGGTGAAGGCAGAACATCAGAGGACGGCGGGACTTCTTCAACCTCTGCCAATTCCAGAATGGAAGTGGGAGCACATCACTATGGATTTCGTCACTGCTTTACCTCGCAGCCAGAAGGGGAATAATGCAGTATGGGTTATAGTGGATCGCCTCACGAAGTCAGCACATTTCATTCCTTTCAGACTGGGGCAGTCTACGGAATTGTTAGCAGAGAAGTATATGCAGGAGGTGGTGAGGCTCCATGGTGTGCCAGTCAGCATTGTGTCTGATAGAGACACTAGATTTCTATCCCACTTTTGGAGAAGTCTTCAGGAAAGTTTGGGAACCCGCTTGAAGTTTAGCACTGCATATCATCCGCAGACTGATGGACAATCAGAGCGGACGATTCAGATTCTCGAAGACATGTTGAGGGCATGCATGCTAGATTTCAAAGGATCGTGGGAAGATCATTTGCACTTGGCGGAGTTTGCTTATAACAACAGCTATCAAGCTAGTATTAAGATGGCGCCGTTTGAAGCCTTGTATTGGAGGAAGTGTAGGTCTCCTTTATGTTGGGACGACATTGGTGATAGGCGGCTATTGGGGCCCGAGATTATAATTCAGACGGTGGAGAAAGTTAAAGTCATCCGTGAGCGTCTCAAGGCAGCTCAGGATAGACAGAAACAGTGGGCATATTTGAGTAGAAGGCCGCTAGTGTTTGAGACTGAAGACAATGTATTTTTGAAGATATCTCCAACGAGAGGAGTGATCAGATTCGGTAGTCGGGGGAAGCTGAGTCCGAGGTTCATTGGACCTTTTGAGGTTCTGGAGCGTCTGGAGGAAGTAACTTATAAACTGGCATTGCCACCATTTTTGGATGGCGTGCATGATGTCTTCCATGTTTCTCAGTTGAGAAGGTATGTCAGAGATGACAATCATGTTTTGGATCATACTGAGCTGGAGCTTCGGCCGGATTTATCCTACACTGAAAGACCCATGGCTATTCTGGATCGGACCACCAAAGAATTGAAGAAGCAGATCATCCCACTTGTTCTGGTGTCCTGGGGCAGGCGATCTCCGGGAGAAGCGACGTGGGAGTGAGAGGACATTATTCGCGATCGCTATCCTCACTTATTTCATGGCGATTAGGTAACTTTCTTCTTCCTCTTGAATTTAAATTTCGAGGACGAAATTTTCTTATTAGGTGGGTAGAATGTAACACTCTTGTTCTGTAATACAAAAATAAATAAATAAATAAATAAATAAATATAATAATGATAAATAAATAATTATATATATAATTGTCTATGTCAAGTTTCGAACCTCGTTCCTTTATAACAAATCCTAATGCCTAAACCATGATGCCACATTGGCGTGTGGTTGAAAAGGAAAGCTAAATTATTTTAAATAACCCAAAGTCAAAAGTTTAAAATTTGAATCTCTAACTGAAAGATCTCAAGAGATATTTCGGGATCTCTTATCTTAACAACCTAGATTTTATCCTAACCAACTGTTCCCTAAAAATCCTAACCTAAAAGATTCTATCTCAATATATTACCGTAACCTTTATTCTGTTTCCTTACGACAGAAAAAAAAAGAAGAAGAAGAAGAAAGATCGATAGTTTTAGATAGAAATCATCTTTCGTCCTCATCCCTTCACTATTCTGAAACTGATCGTGATCGTGACGGATGGACCGCTTGGAGGTTGAGAAGCAGTTGGAGATAGGAGCAGACGAAGGAGAAATCTATCCAGATCTATCCAAGTAGGTTTTTAAACAAATTTATGAGGTTAGATTTTTTATTATCCCTATCTAGATTAAGTTGTTAAACTAGGTCTAATAATCTATCATGTCTGAGAATCATCTTATAAAATGTAAATTTTCCCAAGATTGAGTAATTAAATGAAATATAAATTTATGGTATGTCATGCTTGAATTTCTCTTTGTAATGGACTTTAATTTTATCTAATATATAAATATGTAAATAAAATAAATTGTAGAAAAAAATATATATCCACAAAAAAATTTAAATTGCCATGCGTAGATTTATTTTCTAGGAATCATTAATGTAACACCCTTGCTTAATTAAAAACCAAATAATTAATGATTTATTATCCCAAATTAGAAGAAAAAAAAGAAAGGTATTTGGATTAAATAGTTGCATCTTAAATAAATCACCAACTAAATAAATTTCCTTGAACTTAACCCTAACAATCTAAATTAAATACATATGGTATCAAGGTATTATTTATGGGGAAAGAATGTGAAAGATTGAAATTTACCAATGTATGAATATATGTATATTGACATGTATTTAGGATTAATATAAAAAAAAAGAAAAAGAAAAATAAAAGGGGAGCCACTGCTCTCGGCCAAAGGCCGAGAGCAGTGCGGCTGCACAGACCCAGCGGGTCTGTGCAGCCGGGTCTGCACCGGATCCGGGTGCAGACCCGCACCCGGTTGCCCGGGGCCCAGTGACCTGAGCAACCACTGGGCCGAACTCATGTTAAAAAAAAAATTTATTTTGCCTTGGCCTGCTCTCGGCCAGGCCCGAGAGCAAGCCCTGGGCCTGGCTCAATGGGCCAGGCTCAGGTTCAGATTAGGAAGAGAAAAAAAAGGAAAGATAGGAACCGGGCTGGGCCGCAACTGGCCTAGGCCCAGGTAAAAGAAAAAGAAAAAAAAATAAAGAAAAGGAAAAGGAAACTGGGCCTGGCAATGGGCCAGGCCAGAAACCAGAAAACAAAAAGAAGAAAAACAGAGAATAAATGAAGCCCAATTCATTTTAATCCGACCCAATTACAAAAATCAGACCCGTTAAGTTTTGAACAACAATTTTTTTATCTAGATAAAAAAATGGAAAAAAATAAATAAAAATAGTGATAAATATATAGATAACTTCTACCATCTACATAAAAATTTTGGTGTAATTTGCAACTCATATGGGGCTGAATCACTGCATTTAAAGATTGAAACCCGCTATTCTAGTTTCAGACCCGTTAAGAAAATTTCATGTTTTAAACCATTTAAACCACATAAAAATTAGTAAATAAAATCTGAAAAATCACAAACTTTATACTTCATTATGCAACATTATTTAAAGATTTGGATTATCCACATTTGATTTAAAATACCGAATAAATAGAATATTCATGTAAAAGTCGGTATGTGAAAAGTTCGATAAATTCTAACTCAAATACATATTAATGTAGATTTCTTCAATTGGTGCTTGGACGCGTGATAGCCCAGGTGAGTGTTCTTTACTCACTATATAAGTACTGTTGTTTTCATTTATTATGAAATGTTTGCTATTTCTATTATTAAATGGTAAAGCTATTAAAGTTATTGTTGGGTTCTAGAAATCTGAAAATTGTTTAAAATTGTAAATAATAAGATGAATTATGTTATCAAGTCACTGGAAATTACATACTATTGTATTGTTACACTGTCACTATTACTGTTACTGTGATACCCAGTGATTATATAACATGATTATTAGATAACTTACACCGGGTGGGGAAATTGATAGAGGAGACGGTATCGGTATTTTGGGTGGACCTAAGATATAGGTTGCGCAGCCGACTGAGGGTTCCACTGCAGGGTTCCACTGCAGGGTTCCTGGGGGATGACTGACATCCCATCTGTACTGTTACTGTTCCACTGTTTTCACAGTGAGATTACTGTTACTGTTACTGAGTACCTAGCGGTACGGCCTGGTTCAGCGCCAGGAAACTGAGGCCGTGGTCCCGGGTATGTACGGGACCCACCTAAAACACAGATACCTATCTCCAACTATCCATTTCAAATAATTAGACAATAAAAAAATAGACATACACAGGACATCTTGACACATGACTTTACATAGGATAGATTACAGTAATAAATGGTTATATAGTGTATATCACTGTGTTATATCATGACTCATATTTGTTAGACAACAGTATGATAACTATACTTGATTATACATGTGTTGCTAGATTTTACATGTTACCTTTATGTTCCCCTCTTTTTATCATTCATTTAGGTCGCTATTGACGACCCTGAGTTGCTTGCTCAGGTTCTGATTCAGAGACTCTGCAGGAGCAGGAGTACTTCGAGCACCTCGCTGATCTCCAATAGACAGATCCTTTCTATTTTCATATGTGAGAGACTTTTATTGTCATGTTTTCTATGATTTCATTATGTTGTAATAAGTAAAATATTGGTGACATTATGTATTTGATTTCTTCTAACTGGAATAATGAATAAGCCTTGTTTATTTTGAATCAATGTACTGGGGCTTAACGTATTTGTTTTAAAAAAAATATGTCGCCGGCTCTCGTCACGTACCTTTTATCTGAGTATTATGATTGCGGGGCGTGACAATATATCTATACAAACACATGTATTTATATACATGCACAAAATATATAATCAATAATAATAAGTATCAATAATAATAAGTAATCTAAATAAAATTAATAAAAGTAGAAGTACAATATTATTAATTAGGGGATATTACATTCTTCCCACCTTATAAAAAATTTCGTCCTCGAAATTTCAATAAAGTAGGGAATGATAAAAGAATCAAAATCCAGGGAGAAAACAATGTAAGGATTAGTTATAAATCAATGTAATTTATAATACTATATAACTTATAATACACACACACACACAAACACATGTATTTATATACATGCACAGAATAGATAATCAATAATAATAAGTAATCTAAATAAAATTAATAAAAGTAGAAATACATTATTATTAATTAGGGGATATTACAGAGCAGCCTATGGCTGGATTCTGCCATTCATATCCAGCATTCAGGGCATGATTGGTTGTGTTCTGTGATTTAAATATAAATTTTAGTTTTCAACTGTAACTAATGATTTGTAAAACCGGCAATTCACTCTTTGGTGTTTGAAGGTTGAGCCTTCAGTTGCAAGGGAGACTCTGCAAGTCGTCCTTCTTTTAGTTCCTCCCCTGCGTATGAATACTCTCTATTCTTCCTTTACTAATGGACTTTGTACTTTAAATTGTTTTTGTTATTCTCCATGACGATATTGTCAGTGACCTTCCAAAGGACCAAAACTCGAACTCTTTTTGCATGTGTGTGCAGATAATTTCTTTTACTTAGTCTGGTGATGTGCAGGGAGTACTTTTTCTTTCTTCAAAAGAGCTTGCTATGGTGGTTATGATGATTCTCAAATATTTCACAAAAAACTTCATTCTTATGTTTTCTTATATTTTCTCTTTTTTCTGCTGCAAGTAATACCTGCATTTGTTGGATATTTTTACAGTGATTCATTTGGGATTTTATAGGCATCGGATCATTTCACTTGAAAGTAAAAGTCAGGCGTTACTGCGTCGTGGGACATTTGCAAGAGTTAAAAAGTCTGGTAACAGTAACCTCAAGAGGATTTTAATAGTACACCCATAATACATAACCAGCATGCTACTGATGAACTTGCTTTCAACATTCAAAATATTATCTCTTATATGAATCTGTTAATGTAAAGCACCTTTATGAAATATTTCCCTGTTTATTCTTAGAATGGGCTGCCACTTGTCCGCACAACTTCATCTTGACCAGTCTATAGATAAAAACTTTTCTTGGATGATTTTACTGATAAGTTAAGAAATAAGGTGAAAGCATGGTACATTGTCATCTAGATTACGAATGTTATCAATTTCTCCTATTGGCTAAATCCATAATTTGTTTTACTTTTTAGCAGTTATCAGCTTTCTTTGCAGCTTCTATATTTGACCATACTTGTGTTTTATTTTTAAATTTTCAGTTGGTGATCGGAGGCCCATTTGAATCTCACATTGAACATATTATTCGAGAGAAAGCATACTCCATGAATTTCCCAGTTGTATCTGCATGTGATACTGGAATTAGAAGTTCTATTAAATGCTTTGGCAGAGAGGATGGCAAGACTTACCAAACTTGTGATATACTCATCCACGTCAACGAGGGCTTAAAGCTGGTATTCTCCCTCCCTCAATTGCTTTTCTAAAGTTGTCTTGTGGGCATGTAGTATATTGCTGACTTGCCTAATGTCATAGTTTGAATGCTTGGAAACATCTTTTCTTCTTCAATATCCTTCTTCCTCTTTTCACTCATTTCTTTAGCCAATGTGGTCTTATGGACATGCAGTTTATCGACTTGCCTAATGTGAAAATCCGAATGCTTGGTAATCATCAGCTTCAAAATGCAGTTACAGCTACTTGTACATCACTTTGTCTCTGGAATCAAGGTGAGAACTTATATTCATTTTCATTCCTGTAAATCTTGCCTTTTATTTGATATAATTTAGCTCCAAGTGGCCACATGTCATCTACTCAAATATTTCATCAATGTGAATACAGAAGTGATATCATCTTTAGGATGTCTTTATCTATTCGAACCTGGTTGTCAGGAAATGACCCAGAGGACCCTCATTGTAGTAATCCCCCTCGTGGAAATAAAAATGAAAATGAAATTCTTGATTAGCACATATTCCCCAAATATGTAGGTGTCTTTTCCGGATGATGGTGGTGGTGGTGGTGGTGATGATGATGATGATAGGATAGCAGTTGGTGTTTGCTCATATTTCCAATTTTGATTGGTAGTCAGAGACAGCAGGATATCTGTGCATTGAGGGAATCCAATAGAAGGAAATGAACCATGCCAGCAATTTTCTTATATGATGTCCCATTTATGCTTTTTTTTTTATTTACTTAATGAACCTTAATTGTACGCATTATTTACAGTAACTGTGATTAACTTCTGAACTTATTGTTGTGCATCAGATAAGTGCCTCCTTTTACCAAGCTTTGTCCATTAAGTTGGGCTCCACTTCTTGGACTCCAATTGGACTCTAGAATATGTATCAAACCACTCCAGCATTGCAGATCTTCCCATGTATTATATAGGATCCACATGTCGCTCTCTCTTGACTACAACTAGAATCCAAGAAGGGGAGTTCAAATGGTGTGATACAATAATCTGACTGTTAGCATGTACCTTATAAAATTTCTTCAGTTGGCATCGGGCAACAACTTTTCATAAATCATTCATGTGACTAAAATATCCTTCGATTACCATTTGACAGAATAACATCTTTGTACAAATCGATGTTGATTAACATGTCATTTTATCTGGCCTACAATCTGGATGTCCTTTAACAAATGGAAATATTCAAATCAGTAGGAAGGGTGAAAGTGTTGTTTTCATGTTGAAAAAACTGTATTCTTTATTTTAAACATTTTTTTAGATCACTGGAAGCCTTCCATGATGTCAGTCATGCATATATGTAATTGCATTCCTTTGATGTGGAAGTATCACCTCATTGGGCTGTTATTTACTTGGTAATCCTCTGCCCACTACCCACGCACATGCACACGCCAATCTTGTACGGATATTTCTATACGTCTATAATATATCTGAAAATTTATACTGTATCCTATAGACACACCAAACACATATAAGAGATGTATCCAAGGCTAAGAACAAATGCATTAGTGACAGGTTCCCAGCAAGTGTATTATATCTTAAAATTCTATGACATCTCAAAATTCTGATGCATTACTGCCAAATACTCCTACGATATGTCACTTTCTTAGTGAAGAATTATGATAAATCTAGTAGCCATGGATCAATAAAACCTGGAAATCTTTTATATATTTGTTTTTTAACCATTATTACATTAAGTCAACAGAAATATAATTTTATTAATGTTGTATCCTCAACATATCTGTATCATGAATATTTGAGATTTGTCATATCCGTGTCCCCGTCGTATGAATCCAGTATCTGTAACAGTGCTACCTTGGCGCAAACAAAAAATATTAGAAATTTTTTAACTATAGATGATTGAGGTTTTTTATTCCTACCATGCTCATTGGTAACAAGTACTCTCTTGACATCTAATCATTTGCTGAAAAATCAGGGTTCATGATGTCAGACAAGTCTATTTGAGCGGGTTTGGAGCAGACACAGTTGCTTGGAAGAAGCAAACTTCTAACTCAAAAGGAAGCTGAGGCACTTGGTGTATCTGAAGCATCCATACTTGTTGACGGAGGTTCTAGCTATCCTATTATTTGATGCCTTTCATATGCTATTCAATAATATAAATTAAGATTATAATATTTGCAGCCCATACTGAGGCATCTGCTAAAGGGTTATCAGATGTAATTAGGATGACATATCCTGATGGATTGTTGGCTCTGGTGGTGGCAATGGCTAGTGATAAAGATCATCTAGCATTTGCAAGACAACTGTTTACAGGTGTTAATGGCTAGATTTCACTTTCTCAAAAAAATGGCCAACTTTCACAAATATTTAGATGTGTTATTATATACAATGCTATTGGATTTTTAATTAGCATGGAACAGAGCACAATTTATTGGGTTATTGGATTAGTATATTCATGTTTCATATTACAAACTCTTCGTGCCATTTCAATCTCAGTGTTTATAGGCTTATCTAGTCATTATCTTCTTGAATCTTGTTCTGATTATTGTATTAAATCCTTTAATGTTTTTCATCTTACTCTGATGTGATTATTTGTCTGCTAAGGATTGTTCTTATTCCCAACATTACTAATTTTTTTGTTATATTTATTGTTCCATTCCATATTAACTCCTTCACAAACTGCTCGTTCATTTTTTTTAACATCTTCTGTTATCTAGTTTGTCACCTTTGAAGATCAATTTCTACATTTTACATCCCTTCTAATATACTATTGCAGTTATACAGCATGGTTTGTTACTATCGTCATTCAACCAAATCCTCATGAAAATATATCATGATGGTATATTGACAATTATTTTGGCCTCTAAACATGTACATAGAAGTAGCAATAAAGAAATGTTTAAAGTATAAAAGATCCTTGAACACCGAGTGGACGCTTTTTTTCACCACTGTCTCTTATGTCTGTTGTTACATTTAGTCTGTGTTTGGTTCAAAGTAAAATGTGAAGAAGGTGATAAAGATGATTCCAGACAGTGACTTGTCTGTTTTATTAGCGGAAGTGAGAGAAATTTTCTGGAGAAGTGTCAGTTTGCTTCCAGATGCACTGAACGGTAAATCACATAAAATTGTATACCTGAAATAAAAGAAATTGCATCTCATTGTTCCTTGCTCTCTTCTCATTCTCATCTGTTCATGTGCAACCAAATGTACCGACAAGCAATCTTCAGAATTCATGAATAAAGCGGTCTTAGTGATATCACTGGCATAAAAAAGTGTCTAAAGCAGCAAATAGGACGTGAACAGATGTTATGTCTGTTTTTGACTTTGCAATGGGCAAGAATCTTGATTGTTTTCATTCTCTGGGTTAGTAGAAAATCATATGCAACTTTCTACGCTGCTGCTCACTGCTGCTCTGGCACTAATCCTTGTCTCACAGGTCCAAGGCCAGAGATAGTCCTGCTGACTGAGGTGAGCATTGCCGGAGGCAAATCTCGTTCTACTCCAGCTTCAACACTAAAAGATGCCTGGGTGAGGACAGCAGCAGATTTAGGTGTGGGTACCATGGACCTTGGGATAATTGATGAAGAGAAGAGTCTTCACAGTCTGGTCAGTTCACACAGCCGAACAAACAGTGAATCAATAATGTTGGCAGCCTGCCCAAACCTTTCAGTTTGTGATTCCATAAAATTTGCTGATCGGCTGCTTAAATCCAGAGAAAGAGGCAAGCCTGGCCTGATTGTGGTCACAGGCTCTTTGCATATTGTCTCATCTGTATTAGCTGATATCAGTTGCTACGCACCGTAATCTCCTCTCACCAGTAAGAGTGAGTTTGTTGCTAATATAATGTTGGTCTTTTTGTTTTGATAAAAATTAAAATTGTGATATGTGCATCAAAGTTATGTGCGAGTTATTTTGAGGCAGTAGGTTGTGTCATCAACTGTTGCATGTTGTGTACTCCATTTTGTTCTGGGGAAGGAAAGGCTGAATTGTATATAAAAGAGGTAATTAGATTTTCTTTAGCGCAAATCTTGTACATTTTGAGGTGCACTTCTCAAATGCAGGTATATGTGATGTTACAGTAATGTTTTGTACATAATTGCCTTCCTGTGTTTTCCAGAAACAATGTAGTGTTCAAAGCAGCAAAAATGGAAGTGTTGGCAGAATGATTGATCAATGCTCTATGTATTCTCAAAATAATCGAGGGACCAATTTCCTTTTTGTCATTAAAGCTTCCATTTTGATCATTCCCTTTGACTGTGAACTTGATTGGCAGCTTCATTGGCCTCTGAAAAAAAGGATAGAAGTGAGTGAAGAACAATCTCAGGCAGTCAATAGTAGTAGATAGAATAAACTTTAAGAAAAGCTGATGATTGTTATCATTAAAGGTAAAGTTAGAGCTACATCAAAGAGAGCCTTTGGTAAAATTTATTGGCTCTCTCTCATCTACAACTTTTGCTTTACAATGAGCATGTAGTTGCAAGATGCCTTGTTCTCTGTGCTGCTACACTTTCATTGGTGTTGTGCTCCCCTCTTTACCGTGAGGGATGCTGCATTGCAAGGCATTGATGCTCTTGTGAACTTTCCCATGTAGGTCCATTCACTTGCCTTTTTTCCCCCCACTTTATTTCTGCAGAAATTATGGAACTAGCCAGTGGGGCTAGTTAAAAAAACTAATAAAATTAAATAAAATAAGTGCACTATATTAGATAAATTTGTTTCACTTTTTAATATAAGAAAACAAAAATAAAAATAAAAGAATCAAATAATATGTTGCTCTGAAAACTAATTCGGTAACAATCAAACGAGTCAATTTTCAAGCAGAATGTCAATGGAATGATCCCTTTTTCAAATAGCATCTAGCGTTTTGCGAGTGCTAGTTATATGTCTCATACCATAAAATAAGCGGCTTATCTTTATGTTTTTATTTTTTCACTTTTCTTTAAAACCAATTATTTTCTTTTTCTTTTTTTTTTCCCCAATAAAATAGAAAATAAGGAGTAACACCTGTAAAGAATAGAAAAGTAAGGCTAGTACTAGTCAAAGGACTGTAATTGCCATCTGGTCGAGATTTCAAAGACTCAGATTGGTCCCATCAAATTAAAAAGAAAATCAATTTTGAAAAAAAGCAGATCCTGACTCAGTACGGACTTCTGACGATTTGGGTCCGAGTACGGCGTGTGTGGGTGCACCAGACCAGCTCGGTTTGCCCAAAGACTCGTTTGTCGTTATTAGTCTCGCCCAGGCCTGGACCCTGGGCTCTCGCACTTGCGGCACGTGCCCAGACTGGTCACGTGCCCTGTAAGGGAAAGAAAATGCTGTCCTTTCGGAGGCCTGACTTCGGGATTCTTCGCTGCAAGCATGTGCCTCGGTTCTCGCAACTGGCCTTTGTCTGATTACTAAAATGCCCTCCTTTCGAAGGTAGATGTAGGGGTAGTTAGATAATTTAGCATCTAGCTCCGGAGAGAATTTGGCTGGCAAGCACAAAGGAACTTCCCAATGAGATCAACAAAAAGAGACCCGAGTAGTTTTGTGGGTCCCAGTTGGTCAAAACGGAAATACAAATGCATTGTTATCACATCTCTACGTATACAGTGCGAGATTCTAATTGCGACTTCGTCAAAAAGGATATATGATATCAAAACAACCAACGATTATTTCCGATTCATTGTTACTGATATGCATGTTATAAGAAATGAGCTTTAAATCTCTTGTTTGGGCTACTGCTTAAGGTTTAGCATATGCTCACTCTATCACTAACTAAGACTTTGCCATTTGAATATTAGTGAAGGTGTGGGAGGGTTAGCTGATACCAGCCAGTCGACTGTATGTGACCACACAATCCTACTCGTTATATTCAGTGGCATAGTCAAGTTTTGAGATTTGAAGAACACTTCTTTACATCAATTCAAATGCTCCGTTGGATGCTCATAAGAAAAAAACTATAAGCAACGACGGATGCAAGAACTTTTTGTATTGTGAAAAAAAAAAAAAAAGTAAAAATATTATACTTTTATCAAATATGATGTAAATCAAAAACATTGAATGGTTAAAATATAAATTGAAAGGCTTAAAATAAGTTTTTTTAATTGTGTATGGCATTGAATTAATAAAATATATTTATTATTAAATTTATTGGATTTTGATTAGAAGAAAATTTTAGTTATAATCTAATAGTGTTCAAGTAGAGTTTAACCTGTATTAATTTATTATATGAAATTCTTAAATTATTTTAAAGAATTCATTTTTATTATTAAAAAGGAATAACAATAATAATAAATAACAATAATAATAAATAAATAAACAAGAATAAAAGGAAAAAGGAAAAAACTGAAATTTGTATCCATGCACAGGGTGTAGTTAGGGGTGGAGTCTACTGTACATTAGAAATTCTTATACTTCTAACGAAATGCATATACCGTTGAGTTAGTAAATAAAATATTAAAAGCACTGTTTCTAATATCGCTAAATTTTTTTAATTAAGCAGCAGTTGGAGATGCTACATTATTATCAAAACGTTTGTTTGTGAGGAATTAAGAGGCGAGCACAGAAAAAAGGCATGTACGCGTGTCGTATGAGCGGAGGAAGAGTTGATGTTGTGGGTCCCACTTTGGTCGGAAAAGCTTGGTTCTGCCTCTCTCGTCGCGGACTGTCCTCGTTTCGCTCTCCTCCCAGAAGCAGCAGCCAAGACTCTCCTTTTAATTGGACTGATAACAAGATTTTCTGCAAGAAAAAGTAAATAAATAAAGCATGAACTGCTCATTTTAAAAGAAAAAAGAAAAAAAAAATGGAGAGAGAGAGAGAGAGAGGGCAGGAAAAAAGTTGGTCTTTGTAATTTTGTAATTCTTCCCGCGTTGCATGAATTCACAGATGATTTGGTCCTTGTGCTTTTTATTTCTTTTTTCGAAAGGAATAGTAGTTATCAATTTAAAATTTTCTTTAATTAATAAAAAGAAATTTCATTTAATTAAGAAAAAATTCAACTTCATATTTTTATTCGCAACAATCTCATTCACGTAAGTATAAATTGATTCTTCTCAAGCACCACTTATTTATTATTTTCATTTTCTCTTTTGCCTTTCTTCATTGTCCGCGACATTCCTCTTCCCTCACTACTGACTTTGACGCAGAGTAATTCGCGGAGTGACTTGTACGGTCAGGCCACCGCGTAGGTTAGAAGTGAGAGTCTCAGACAGATTTTTTTGGATCCATCTTTTGCAAATCTCGCTTGTTTGTGCTCATGATGAGTTTTTTTTTAATGATCGATGTGATTTTTAATATAAAAAGTATTGAACATCATTTGATGCCGGTGAATGAGCGTTCGTTGATTATGGCGATGCTGACATGAGGACTACGACTCATGATCATATGAGGAGTTTGACTATGGTCACAATCCTTTATTTGAAGACTGCGATTATGATCACAGTCCTTTTATTAATTAAAAATTAAGGCATTTTTTGAGGATTGTGATTATTGTCGCAATTTCAATATATGCTGGAAAATTGGTTTTTTTTTTTTAGGACGACGATCATGATTGTAGTCCTAATAGAAACTCAAAAACAATACATTTTTGTAAAGAATGCGATTATGATCTCAAACCTAATAAAGAGAACCTAATAAAGAGAAGTGCGATCATGGTCACGGTCCTATAAAGACTTAGAAACATGACATTTTTTAGAGAGGACTGCGACTATAGTTGCGTTCCTCTATACCAGCACTTCGTGTTTTCGAAACGGTATGTTTTTTCAAAGCGATTACTGTGGGAATCCGCGTCTTTCACTGATTGTGCTGGACACGTGGACCCACGCAGTTGTTTAAAAAAAAGTGGTTATAACGAATTAAATTATAAAGCTGAATTTTTTTCCTAATTACAATTTGACACATAGGTTTGTAGCAAAATTTCATATTAATAAAAAAAAATTTCTAAACATCAAATGAAAGTAGTTATTTTGGGAGAGTTTTGACCGAAAAGATAAAAATTAATTAAAATTTAAAAAATGTTGCATGCTTGTTTTTTGACGACCAAGTCGAGGTTTATTGACTCATGTCCCTCAAAAAAAAAAAAAAAAAAAAAAAAAATTGTTGATTGGCTCATCAAACCGAATTAGCTGAGCAGAAGCCTTGGTCAAGGCATGACTCAAGGCGTGATTGGGTGGATAGTGGAAGGAATTTTCCATTCATCAACTTGAATTACCAATAAAAATGATGATCAGTAAATACTAATTCGATTAACATTACCGGTAAAACTACGGTACTACAATTACTGTTATTATGATAATTAACATTAATAAACCACAAAAATGCTGTTATCTAAATTACGTGATTAGCATTATTCAGTCAAGTAATTAACACCTACAATTACTGTTATTATGACAGTTAACATTAAAAAAAAAAAAAAAAAAACCTCAAAATGCCAAATAAGAAAGATTGGACTCATAAATACTCGAAAGACATTATTGTAGACCGTTTCATAATTGTACCACGGCCATAAAAACGCAACATTTATAGACTCTCTCAATTGTCAACTACACCCACCCACATGGACCCCGTCTTCAGATCTTGTGGCCTTCTTCCTCGCAATTTTGATGAGTTGATCTAACAATAAAAAAAAAAAAAAAATCAAATCACTCCAAAATCAAAAAGAATATAAATAAAAATCTTTTTCTTTTAACACTAAAAACACAAAAGAGACAAAAAAAAAAAAAAAATCAAAAGCAGCAGCAGCAGCTGCATCAAAAGTGTGTGGGGGAGAAAAGAAACGCTCATCATTACTCCAACGTCCTCCTCCACGCGCCTTTCGCCGCCTGTCTGGATCGTAGAGAGATAAAAATGGCATTTTTAGGGCTCGAGGGTTTCTCAAGTTTGGGGCTTTGAGAGATATGGCGGAAGAGAGGGCCAAGGTTCGGGTGGTCCGCTGCCCCAAGTGCGACAAGCTTCTCCCTGAGCTCGCCAACTTCACTGTTTACAGATGTGGGGGTTGCAATGCTACTCTTCAAGGTAAAGGTAATTCTGATGCTTGATAGTTGTTGGGTGTTTGAGTTAATTTGAGCAAGGGCCGGGGTTTTAGGGGGGGAATGTTTTGATCTTGCTGTATTTGTTTCTCTTAAATGTTTTAGTAATTTGAAGTTTGAGCTGAAAAGATTTCGTTTTGCTATGTTGAAATGATGGTGTTGCTTTGATTTTCCTCTATCTTCTCTAATTTTAGCTGGGTTGTAGAGAATTTGAGATTAATTGAGGGAATGTGGTGGATTCAGGAGGAAAGTTTTAGTTTTGCCGTGCTTGCTTGTCTCTGATCTTTGTTTCTGCTGTTGAAAGGAATGCAGATGTTTTGTTAGCTGGACCGCAAGGGATTTGAGTTATTTTTTGTGTTTGGTTAAAAAAAAAAAAAAAAAAAAAATTGATGTTGTTCTTATCTCTCTAAATCTCAAAGCTTTGCATGAGGCGCTTGAACCTAAGCTAGTTGCCTTGCTCTCTTCTTTTTCTCTTCTTGGTCATTTGTTTCTGATAAACCTTAGAGGATGCAAGTAATGATTATTGTGATAATTGAAGACAGATTTTAATTCGCGGTGTTTATTGGCACTCTAAAATTTTATTTTTTTAGTATTTGTGAAGGAATTTTTCTTTACGCGACGATTTGAAAACACTCGTCAGTTTCTGCTGACGGATATCATTTTATTTTTGTATTGTTGGCTTCCGATTTGTTGTTTGAGTACATTGTGGGGCATTTTGTAGCTCATGGGTTTGGAGACCTTAAGCAAATGATAAAGGTCCAGAAACCTCTTTCTTTCTGATAGGGTTTGGAGAGCTTGAGCAAATGATAAAGGTCCAGAAATAGAAAAAATTGCGTGTTATGCAGCTCACTATGTATTCCTCTTTCTGAATTTTTGTCTGAATACTAAGAATGATTTTTAATTTATGGGTAAAATGTACTCTTCTTCTCATATGGAATTCTAGATAGTATGAGTGAACTAGAATGTTCTTGTTATTGTAGGCAAATTACATGTCCACTATGCTGTTTGCTTTCTGTACTGCTTTCTTTAGTACGACATGGCTTTCATTACTCATCGTTTTCAAAAATTAAAGAGAAATTCTTTTCTTTTTCAGCTAAAAGAGGAAGCACAGCATCTGAAGCTTCATCAGAAAAGTCCAGTGGAGAAACCGTTAGATATTTTGAGAATGTAGACATTTGTTCTGAAAAAAGGCAGAAGTGGTTTCTGATGCAAGCTCAGAGGTCAATCCAAAAGATGAAAGAGTTGAATTTAGAGGAGAGGTGAAGAAGCTAGCTCTGAAGGAGTTACCAATATCTGATCGTACTTCGGTGGCTAGAAGTGAAAATGAGGATGATATGAAAGAACCAGAAATCTCAAAATCAAGTGAATATCCTGGAGAGAGTGGAACAAAGGGCAGATTTAGCAAATACCGCCGCCACTCTGAAAATCCATCTGATGTTCCCAATGCCAATTTGGATGATGTGGTTCATGAAAAAGTGGAAGAAGTGCAGGAAACAAAAATGCAAGTTGAGCATAGTAATGGGTATCCCAAGTTTCAGCAGAAGCAATCTTGGAGCGGAGATAGAGACAGGGTCTCAGCTTTTCACCGTCCTAATCCGTATCCTGATGAAGGACCATCAAATTATCATCAGAATCCTTCCAAAAGGCAAAACCTTGATGGTCCCTCCACGGTCGAGCATCTTGATCTTGATCATGACCGAGCTGAGCTTTTGAAAAAGCTGGATGAATTAAGAGATCAACTCAGAAGATCTTGCGAGGTCACAGAAAAACCAAAAGAAAGGCATTCTGCGAGTAGAACATTCTCTTCAAATACCTATGCTCATAATGGCCGAAATAATTGGTTTCCTGAAGGTTCCGCATTGAACCGGACTTATTCTCGACATTCTCCTTTCACGAATGGGCACAGCATGGATATCCCAAATCTCTATCCTCCAGTTCATCCACAGAATTTGATTCCTGGATATAGAGAAGTATATGGAGGACCCCATTCACTTGGGAGAGCTCCCTTTCACCCACCTGCTCAGTACCCGAGGCCAATGAGCAATTGCCTATATGGACAGTTCGATCCAGATCCTCTCGTTTCCTATCACCATGATGGTTTCTATCATCAACCTGCTTGTTCTTGTTTGCATTGCTGCAATAGTCATTGGCCGTCCATTTACAGTAACCAGAGAGTTCCATGTCCTGTTAGCAACCGTGGGTTTTATCAGGTGGATGGTCCCTCGGTGCTTGGACCGCAGAACTACAATCAAAGAGATGCCAATGGTCCTTTGAATTCTAGTGAACCACGTTCTCGCCAAAGGCCCATATTCATGAAGAAGGACGGACGGACTTGTCGACCTGTAGCGGGTGCTGCTCCATTTGTCTCATGCTATAATTGTTTTGAATTATTGCAACTACCTGAAGATATTTTAGGAGCGGGAAAAAATCGGCATAAGCTACGTTGTGGGTCATGCTCTCATTTGATCTCATTTGAGTATGATGGAAAAAGACTTGTTACTTCTGTCCCTGCTCAAACAGTGAACACAACTTCTGAGAATAACAATGACTCCAATGATGGTATCAATGGTCATATGAATAGACATCCGGCTAATACTTACTCTGGAAGTTTTGATAGCACAGGCTATGAAGATCACTCTGCAGATGATAAGCTAGTTTTGCCTTCTTATCCCGTCTCTAGTAATGAAATGATAGAAAAAGGATATGGTTTTCATATGAGCGAATCAGAGAAAATGCAAGGGCTCTCATCATCCCCCGTCACATCTGAGGATATAGATAGCCCGGATAGTATGAATTGCCAAAGAGATGTGCTAGGCTCATCAGAGCTTCCGTTAGAAGCTGGAGCGATTTCACGTGTCTCAAGCTTACCACTTCGTGAACATTTTGGATACCTATCGTCTAATCAAGTGGTTGATGGGCCTGGAAATGGAAGCAGGAGTAGGCGCTCCGATCAAGAGAAGATTGTATCCATGAATGGAACCCTTAAGCAGAATTCCATAAAAGATGTTCCTGTGGCTTCTGAAATGGATTTATCAGCGGATGAATATCCAGATGCTGGTTTGTCTCATGATACATGGGAAGTAAGCAAGGATGAAGATCAAACCAGAGCCAAAAATGGCAAGAATGGAGAATCCTTCTTTGCCGGCCTCATAAAGAAGAGCTTCAAAGATTTTCCTCGTTTCAATCAATCAATGGAGAATGGGAGGTGCAAGGTTTCGATTAATGGTCATCCAATTTCTGACCGCTTAGTTAAGAAGGCTGAGAAGCTAGCTGGACCCATCCATCCTGGAAACTATTGGTATGCTTTCTCACATTTGACATTTGCTTTTTTTTTTTTTTTTTGCTTTCTATTTTGCAATTTTGTTAAGTTGTTCCATATCTAAATGTTTATGTTTTATTTAATAGTTTTTTCAATTACCTAATCTAATCCATTGTGTGAAAGGGTTTTCCTCGTGCATCTGCATATTCATCTGATTGGATGTCCCTAGACATTTTTTAGTGATTATGTTATCATGCTTTATAACTAAGAATTTGTCACTCATGAATGCCACTCTGTGGTGCGGTGAAAGCACTAGGCACTATTTCTCAAAGTTGTGGTTCTTCCTGTATAGTCAGTAATTTTTTTTCCTCTATCTCCTTCAGGTATGACTACCGTTCTGGATTCTGGGGCGTCATAGGGCACCCCTGTCTTGGCATTATTCCTGTAAGAGTAATCAGTGTGAATAAACATTACTCTATAATTGTGTGGTGATTACAGTTAACAATAAAGCACGTTGTTTTGCAGCCATTTATTGAAGAATTTAATTATCCTATGCAAAAGAATTGTGCTTGCGGAAATACTGGCGTTTATGTAAACGGGAGAGAGCTACATCAAAAAGATTTAACTTTGCTTGCTGGGAGAGGATTGCCAGCTACCGAAGGCCAATCTTATATAATTGAGATTTCCGGGAAAGTTTGGGATGAAGTTACTGGCGAAGAACTAGATAGTCTTGGCAAGCTTGCTCCAACGTGAGTTTCTGCACCTTCCTTTTAATTGCTTGAAGTTATCTGCATTTTTACAGCTTAGGAACGACATATCTATTAATAGTTTCTGAACTCAGTAAATTGCTTCTGGGCTAGTTGTCTGCTGTTCTGATACACAATGGTCAATCGAACCAGTGAAATTTAATTGAGAAGATTTTTCGCTAGAACCTTAGAGAAGTGGACCATGATGATATTATTTGTCTGCTCATACAATAGTTATCCTAGGAGAGTGTAGTGGTCAGTTTCTGACTCCTTCAAGATCAAGCCACATGTCCATCCGGCATCAAACAGGCGCGCGACACGTGGCCGCTTTTAGAATCTCTGACCGGAAGTCCTCATTCAATTCAAATCCCAAGTGGTTCTGGTAGTTGGAAGAAATAGAATTAGTTGGGACTCCCTATCACTAAGCCCAACCTCTATTTGAATCCGACAATTACAGCTCAGGAACGGATCAATCACATCTACAGCTGGACGCAGACTACCAGATAAAGATGAACTCTCGCATAACCAATTCAAAACAGGATGTTCAGCTCTAAACGCATCTGAGATAAGCGATTAAATGTTTAAATAGAGCTGAACTCTGCAGCCTTATCCTAGAGACACGACCTGTATAAATAGTAGATCCCTTCCAACGTGGAAGAGGACAATCAAATTGAGCCCAGAAACTCTAGCACACCAGAGAATCGCTATTGTAATCGTCATTATTATGGTGAAACCTTTCTCTGTCTCCCTCCCCCCGTGGTTTTTCCCTTTCGAATTTTTCACGTAAATCTCTGTATTTGTGTTGGATTTTCTGTGAAACTGGTGCGTGGATTAATTCTCTAGAAATTACCCACAGCATATGGTGCTTTCATTGAGATCCTTGAGACCACACTCTTGAGATCTCCCAATCCAATACCCTAACCCTTCTAAAAAAATACCCTCGCACAATGATTATGGCGCACAGGAATGCGACCCGTCATGACGCCAACGCCCCTGCTGAAATCGATCCTCTCCCGCGGGCAACTCGTCCAGATGGTGATCGATCTACGATGACGGTTGAGCGAACAAAGACAGACCGCGAGCGAGAACTAGTCTCCATTTATTGCGATACCGCAGAACGCGAGCGAGAGATAGTAATGTAGGTCAACCACTAGTGGCTCACGCAGATAAAGATTTTTCAAGAAGCGTAATGAGTCATCGAGTTGGGTTCCAGGGAGACTCAGGTGGACACCTCTCCCGAGGTCAACCAATATCCTGCAGCCCTGATCGACCTACGTTTTAAGCTAAATAAGATGCGCTCTAAAGTAACCTCGCCTTAGGGCACAAAGTAGCAGACATTATATCTAATCTTTAGTGAGTAAACAACGCTGAAAACTTCTCGTTGGCAGGCCTCTGGAACTTTCAGAATACAGAGAGCTTCAAACCCAAGGACTGTTCTCCACACAATTCCCGACAACTTCGAGGGGGCAATTTGGTAGAAAGTCAGAACGCTGCAGACGAACTTCGTCAACGACAGCTAGGACCTGCGGGTGCATGTAACCCTGCCGTTTGGTGGGGACAAACCGAATTTAGTGTCCGGAAGGCAGAATTCAACCTTAATCTCAGAGGAGAGTTCAACCCCATATTTCTCGAAATACTCGTAGACATCCTCCTGGCTATGGAGCTTGGTGGTCTTGAGGTCAAAATTCATACAAACTCTGGTGCGATGAGAGGATCTCTTTTCTTTCTCCTCTGCCGCGGCCTTTCCTTTGCCCACACGGTCGTCCACACGGATCTCTCTCCTTTCATCGCAATAGAAATGAAAAACGACTGAGATCTGAGAATCAAAGGATCTGAAGAGGGTAAGAACAAAGAAGCAGAGATTTCAGAAAATGCCCAAGGCCTAAGAGCGTTGCCTTTTAAACTCTAGGGGAATGAACAGTCGCTCGATTAAGACCCTACACCTATTATGACGGATCTAATCAAAACTGTTGCTTCAGATACGTCGTATCCATCTCGAGCGCCGCGCCTCCACGAAAATGACGGTAATTTTATTCACGCTGCAGCGATGGGACACATATTTAAGACTCTGCCAGCCTATAGAACCTCACAGGCCACTAAAAGACAAGAACTTAAGCGACACTGATTGACTTGAGCCAGGCCCAGCGCTCTTTTCTCCATCTGCTCCCCCCTCTCAGAGTTCTCGGGAACCCATACCTCTCGAGAGAAGGTTCCCGACCCCACTCAAAGAGAGGGAAGTGTAGGGGGCATCTGTAGTGGTCATTTTCTGATCCCCTCAAAATTGTGCACGTGTCCATCCGGCATCAAACAGGTGCGCGACACGTGGCTGCTTTCAGAATCTCTGACCGGAAGTCCTCATTTAATTCAAACCCCGAGCGATTCAGGTAGTTAGAAGGAAAAAATAGAATCAGTTGTGAGAATTTTCTATCACTAAGCTAAATCTTCATTTGAATTCGGCAGTTACAGCTCGGGAACTGATCAACCACATCTACAGCCGAATGCTAACTATCAGATAAAGATAAACTCTCACTTAATCAATTCAAACCAAAATGTTCAGCTCTAACTGCTTCTGAGATAAGTGGTTAAATGTTTAAACAGAGTTTGACTCTTCAGGCTTATCCAAGAGACATGACATGTATAAATAGTATATTCCTTCCAATGTAGAAGAGGATGATCAATTGAGCCCAGAAACCCAAGCACGCTAGAGAATCGTCATTGTAATTGCCATTATTATAGTGAACCCCCCTCTGCGGTTTTTCCTTTCGGGTTTTTCATGTAAGTCTCTGTGTTTGTGTTGGATTTTCTGTGATTTGATTTTTCCCATCTCCACAAATCTGGTGCGTGGATTAATTCCTTAGGAATTACCCACAACAGAGAGAAAATCATATTTAGGTATTTCTTAACTAGAAATCCTGTAGAAACTGATGCAGCACAGAATCAAATCAAGGTCTACCTCAGAAAGATAGCAAACAAGGAGAAACATACAGTAGAAGAAACACCAAGAGCTAGTTTGCACTCAGGCTTACATTGATGGACAATGATACAGAGATAACTATACCATTAAAAAAAATGATGACATGTTGCCGTAGGTCTCATAGTGATTAAGCCCAAACCTTAGAAATAATGTCAGATGGGGAGACTCACAAAAAACACTTGTTCATAAGTTGTTGATCAGTTTCAAGTGTTACCCCACGGCCCCGACTTATGACCCGCTTGAGCCAGGGAACATTTTTCTAGGTTTGGATAAACTTTTTTGATTCGGGTCCAGGTTTGTCTTACTATCTAAAATCAGATTAGAAACTGAGTCGGGTGTATGACATTTTGTGAAATACTTAGGTCAGAGACAGAAGGCAAGAATAAAGAGTAATGTGTCTCTGCTATTCTTAGGATTCCCTAATCTGAGATTATAGAGCACTTTAAAATTTCATAAGCTCCTCTTTATGTCACTCTGATATTAAATGTTCATGCAATGTTAAAAGTTGATTATGTACTGCTATTTTTGATGTATTACAATCACACCATGTTATCTAGATATTAAATGTTCAACAAATGTTAAAAATTGATTCTGTGCTACTTTTGGTTACCATGTATTAGGTTTTGGCAAATTCCATATTACTTATCTCCGATGGAACAACAAATCTGCCCAACACTCGTGAACATTTCATTCCTTTTGCTGTCTAGATCTTCACATGTAATCTGCAAGTGATTTTTTCTTAACATGGTTGCATCTTCAATTTCATAGAAGTAGCCTTGCTTTGTAGATAATATACTCTATGTTAACTCCCAAAATTTTGCTGTGTACACAAACTACTCATTCTAAGCATCTATATGAACAGAATCGAGAAAGTAAAACATGGCTTTGGCATGCGGGTTCCAAGAGTTGCTGGGTAGGTGGCGTTGGTTTCATGTTCACCTACAAGATTCTGAAAATGGTAATTAACTGACATTATCGTAGAAAGAGCTTTCACTGGTAGAGGATGCATAGGGACTTCTCATGGCATCAGTGGATCTGGAGATGGCAGTCTCATCTCTAATGGGCTTTGATATTCTGAGGTGGTTTTCCTTTGTGTGATTTTTTTTTTAAATTTGTTGGAGATGCTTTCTTGTATTGTAGTGAGGTTAGATAGTTAATTATGATAGGTTTACATACATGTCCATTTGTTTTCAACATGCTTGCTTCCATTTTAATATAATGTGAACTGAACCCTTAACCTTATTATAAATTGTCAATGGAATGTGAATTAGTTTCTCTGATACAACATTGAGTCTCTTGGAGTCGTGACTGCTGTTATGTTACTTGTAGAATGTACTCTGATTGGCATAATCACCAAAATGTGGTTCTGTTGTCTGTTTCTTGCGGAATTTGCAGGATTTCCATTTTCAACTTTTTAATATGGCTTCATATTGTTTTCAAGGCACATGTTATTGTTAAATTTATTCCTTGTATATGTAATATGACTACAGATTGAAACTTGCCTTTCCATCTCAAGCTTTGCAAACTATGTTAAGATTGACGCCTCACTTGCTTGTTTATACTGAACATGCTTTAGTTATCAAGCAATCTAGTCTAGTATATGCTTGAACTTGGATAGACCAAGGACAAGATGGTTCAATAGTTTCTACGTTTGCTTGTTTGGAGAGAAACCTGGATTTATCCTAATTAGAACAATACGTATGTTATGAATCTTGTCGTGCTCGGAATAACAGAGGAAATTTTACTGCCATTCCTGAATCTGAAGGACACTTTGTGTGAGTTCCTGACTGCTGAACTTGATCTTTCTACTTTCAAACCAAGTTTATGAATGTCAAGTTTGTTAGTAACTTAGTGGATATCTCATCTGACGCTACCAAGCTATTGTGAACGGAGACGGCTTGTCTTTTGCTATTAGTAATTTCAGGTTTCAAATAGAGTTTCTTCTTTACTTCTCTCTAAATATGAAAATATATGGAAGGAAAACCTACAACGGGACCTCAAGGACCATGATTGCACATGAACACTGTCCCTTCACTGCTAAAGTCCAACTACTTGCGGTCAGTTTCACATAGTTTTCATGTCCTGTGCATTGCCAGCCATCTCCCCTGCTTCAGTGGTCCCCAAATGCAAGTACTGCAGCAGCCCAAGGGTGATCACAGTGAGCTGCATGCAATAATTTTTCTTCTCCTCTTTTTCTTTTAATTTTTTTTGAACAATGCATGCAATAACTCATGCAATCAAAACTGCAGTTCTCTGACTACAGCAAGCTTTGCCCTAGGGAATCATCATTTCAATTGTTGCATTGTGCAGGACTTTTGAATGTTTAATTGATGCCAGAAGGCATTGTGTGAAACAGGAAAAAAAAAAAAAATAGTACTCTTCTTGGCCTCTTGTATCTCAATTAATCTGCAGGTTTTGGGTTAGTTTCAATACTTTCAAAAGAGTTGGAAAGAAACAAATGAGCTAATCTGATTTGTTTATTCTTTCTGCTTCGTATGAATTGCTTTGAGAAACATGCTGGAGACTCAACTGGAAACAAAATTGAGTCAATTTAGATTGGTGAAATCTCATGATCCCTGCAGACCAGAATGTTGAATTTCAGTACTTTATTTCTGGGTTGAAGTCTTAATCAGTGTGGGATATTGCTCATTGCTAAGAATGTAACATGCCAACTAGGATCACACTATGCATAGCCCAATATAATTAAGAGCAATACTTTCCCTATACGCATACAATCTATCTACACGGTTCTCTACACAAGCAATACATACATGTAGCTCACCTACATGCTATTTGTTTTCTCCCCATCCCACGTGTATTGTTCTTGTATAAAAAACCGTGTAGATTGCGTGTAGGAAGAAGTTTACTTCAGAACAAAGGACGAAACTTGTCCAAGCAGACTCAAAAAAAGAGTGATTAGAGCAAAGGGGGTGAACAAGAACAAGAAGAAGGCGAAGGCACTACTTTATGAAGTAAATTATTTTTCATTAGTAGTTGGTCTTGAGTTTGATTCCCAGCATCTATTTCAAACAACGAGATGGAACTCAAGTTCACCACCTGTTACTGAAACAGTGGACTCATATGTTTTCTTAGGCTGGGCTCACTGTTTGGGCCACGATCCATTTTCAGCTTTGATTGCAGTAAAATAATGTATGTGAATTAAAAAAAAAAAAAAAAAAACCTCTGATGGTGCCACTTGAACTGCTTTTATCAAATGTACAAGACAAAGGGGTGGTTAGGACATAGCTTTAGTTTATTACATTTTTATAAAATAAATAATTTAATGGTGCACTAGATGGAATTAATGAAATCTCAAACCTTCCAAATTTTGTAATCATAAATAACATTTAATTGTGACACTCCCAGCTGTCTGCCAAATTTCAGAGTGCAATCTAGGTTTGATCCATTGGGCCATGTCGAGACCAACCACATGCCGACTAAGATTTTTAAACTTCACATATTTTTATAACTATTTTATGTTCCCCCTTCCCCACCCACCCCACCCACCCACCCACCCACACACACAACACACACACACACACGCACACATGCTAGGACCTATAGTATTAAAGCAAATGGTCCTAGTTCTATTTCTTGAATAACAGGGGAAAAATAATTCCAAAGACAGTTATAAGTCTCCCATAGAAAGTAAATCCTACAAAATATATAAAATTTAAGAATTCAATAATATTTGTCATTAACACGATAAGTCCAAGAATGTTCCATGAGGATAGGCTACGAAATCTTATAATTATTACTTTTTAAATCAAATATTGTAAACTTTTCATTTATTTGATAAATATCAAAAAAAAAAAAAGGGAAAAGTGCCATTACAAGCACGATGACAAAAATTGAGATTCAGTCTCACCAGCACAAGTTTTCATAGTCTGTTCTGAAAAATAAAAATAAAATTATAATACGATTATTTTATTGAAATTTTAAAATTAACTTAAAAGAGTATTATTGTTTTTTCTCACATATATTCTTTAAATAAAACAAAGACTGCTGGTTTCTCCCACCAATAACCCCTCTCCTCTCCCTTTTGCTCTCCTCTCTCCTCCTTTTGATTCTTCTCATTAACTTCACTTTAGATTCGCGCACCCACCACCCACCCACAACAATAAATCAGGATATCTACGGTAACTTCATGGTGAAAGGAATGGGTTCAGATTGGGAGCCATGGCAGTCTCTTCACAAGAGGAGCAACCACATCTTGCTGAAGCTCTTCGTCTCAGCTCTCTTGATGGGCCTCTCGTTCTACCTCTTCTTCGCTCGCTCCTCCCCTTTCTTCCCAATCTCAGAGCCCCCAACTGTGGCCACCATCTTCGAATCTCACAAAGGTAACAACTCTCACAGCTTGATTTTTCTGCAAAAGATTCAATTTTGCCAGCTGGATTCTGTTAGGAGCTAGAAATTTGTTTGGAGATTGGACCAATGGCGATGTTTGGGAGGTTTTTGGTGTTTGGATTTCCCCCGAAACTGTGACATTTTGAGTTTTGATTTGTTTCTTGCTTGGAGATCAGTTGAGCTCTAGATTTACTTGGAGATTTGGTAGGAAATTTAGAGGGTTCATCCTTTCTGAACCTTTCTGAATGAAGTTTTTGTTCCTTCTTAGCATTATTGGTGTGTTTTAAATTAAAAATGGGTAAGTTTGATTACAAAGGGAGAATGAAAGTTGTAATGTTTTATATATTGGGATTATTCAGAAAATTATGAATTTCTTTCAATTAGCTTGTTAATTTATCCTTGCAATAAAATGATATCTAGTGTTAACTTCTTTGGAAATGTTTGTATTAATTTAGAATTTTTTGCTCATTGGGTTGTTCTTCCCTAGGAAAAAACACAAGACAAATCTGGAGATTTCTAGAAATATTTATTGGTGAAATATTGTTATTAGCATGAGAAAGAGCTTTGGAGTGTTATCCTTTCTCAATTTGTTTATTCATTTGCTTTGGATCAACTGCTGTCCAGTGAAATATGATTCTGTTGAATGAAATTACTTCATAGCAAACGAAGTTTCACAAGGTGGAGCTTGTCATTATTTGTTTAAATTTTAACTTATTTCTATCTTCCTTTGTCTGTTTCCCCCCTCTATTTCAGATAGTCCACTAGCAGAGAAGTCGAATGCCTCAGATGCTGCGATTCCTCAAATACCAATAGATGTTGACGAACAAGATTCCCGGAAAGGTAAATATTTGTTCGGCTTTTTAGATATCTCAATAGAGTAAGTCAAAAAGCAGCCGAAATTAATTCCAGGTTCGTGTGGATGGGTTACTTCAGCATTCTTAAAATGACAAATAATACCCTATTCAACCAACTGGGTTAGGGGCTCAGATCTAAAAGGGGTTTTGACTAGTGATTGCCATTCCTTCTTTTTTGTGAATGCATAAAAAAGTTAATACTGTATAGGCTTAAAGGTCTCTCTTCCTTGGTAAAAATTTTACACTAACTATATCCTTTCTCATTTCAAAAGCTTTTTGATAATGATTTGTATGGCCACTTAGGCCCTAAGCACTGTGATGACCAACTGTTTTCTTATTTTTCTTTTGTTTTTCTTTCTTTCTTCATAAAGAAATGAAATTACCAAAAGAAAAAGAAAAACTTCTTGATGAGAGAGTTTTTTGAGTTCAAAATTTAAGTCAGTATCATGAATGTCATTGGAAAGAGTAGAGGCTCTGTAAGTTTTACTATTTAAGTTTCGTGATTACTACTTGTTTCAGGGTTCTCCCTAGTTCTTATTAAACGTCAATATTTCTTTTGTACTTTTGTGTCTCTATTATATATGTAATATGAAGGTTATTACATTAATACTGTCATACAGTATTCTATGGAATATTACTCTTGCGTTATTGCTAGTAAAAAAAACTTTTAGAAGTAAATTATTTAAACTTTGAGTCTATCTAAAAAATTTAAACTTTTAGTTTATCTTTTGACAATATGGAAATTGTGTTACACTTTTTTGATTGAGTTTCCTTTACCTTTTTGTTTGTTTCTTTGTTATCATAGCATTCTTGTATAGTATTTTCTATGAAGTTCATTGCGTTCCTACACTGCAGAGAAGTGCAATTTGTTTTCTGGTACATGGATCCGAAGTCCTTCAGGACCAGCTTACTCCAATACGAGCTGTCCTTTTATTGAAGGTCAACAGAATTGTATGAAGAATGGGCGGCCTGACACAGAATATCTGTACTGGAGGTGGAAACCCCATGGTTGTGATGTGCCCCCATTTAATGCAGAGAAATTTCTAGAAGCCATGCGGGACAAATCATGGGCATTTATTGGCGACTCAATTCTTCGTAACCATGGCCAGTCAATGGTCTGCCTTCTCTCTAAGGTGAATAAATCTTGTGACTTGATAAATTTAAATTTGGTTCATGGCAATGATTTTCTACCTTTATTTACCTTTCATTCCCCTTTATATTCAATTATCATAAATGAAGATTTATTTTTTATGACTTATTATTTATGAACACCTTCAAAACTCCACTATTAACTTGTTAGCATTCTTATTAGATTTTCTAGTGTTTTCCTATGGAGAAGTATCTAATTAATGGGCAATATCTGCTTCTAACTTATTTAGATAATTCTTCTTCATGTGAGATAATATATCCTGTTGAAGTAATATATCTAAGTGACTGTGTGCATGAACTTAATATGGTTATACTCATTACTTAGCATGAACAGATTGATTATTAGTTTCTCTCTTTATCTAATTAGTCTCCAGTTAGAAAATTTTCAGTTAAAATCAATGTTAATAATCAGACATGTATATATTCCATTAGATTTTTAGTGTTGCAATGATCCAAGTTATTAAGTTATTGTTAGTTTCTATTGACTTTGAGATGTCAAAGTAGCTCGACAATAAAGCCTAAACCAAAGTTCAATGACCTGCTTTTGATTTAGTCCCCTTCACCTCCTAGAATTTCAGCAATTTGGACTTTGTTTTGGCCGCAGGAGGGGAGAGACTAGAGGATGAATTAGCCTCTTCCCTCTTAGCGTAATGCTACTCATGAGTCTTTAACTTGCCTAAAAGAATTGCCAAAGACAAATGTAGTTTTAGGAATAACATGCAGAATGTTAAGCACTCCTGTCTATTTTGATTTTTGCCGCTGGATCAAGAAAAGACTGTTTGGCAGATTTCAAAGTAAAACCATGGTGCTGTTTGGTTGGGGCTTCCAATTAATTGTACTCGCTCTTATTTCGGGTGTAGCAAACATAACTTATTCAACACCTTGTTTTAACTCTTTTCTTAATAACCCAACCACCCATGCTTATCCTTCTCTAATATTGATTATCATGCTTCGAAGGAATCTCATGAGTGCATGTTTTGGAGAAAGTATGTCATAGTAGATACAATCAGTATCCATGTCAAAGTGAAGGGTTTTTCCTATGTAACATAGTTGCTGGAGTCATTGACATGGTCAAGAGAATTGACGATGGAAAACTGATGAAAAGGGGGTGGAAGGAACTTCTTCTACAATTGGGTTTTATTCCGCCTTAGCTATTTAAATTGGCCTTATACAAAGTAGGATTCTTGGCATCATCCTTAGTCTGATCTTTGTCATTTCATGAATTCAGTTTTGGTGATTTGTATGGCCTTTGTGGGAATTTGTTCTGTTTAGCTCTTGGCTTTAACTGTATGTTAGAGTTGAATGCATTTTTCTATAGCAAATTTAGCATCTTTTCCTCTCTTCTATAATAATTCCCCTGATTTAGGAGAACTTGGAGGAGGCTAACTGGTCTATAGGATTATTGCAATCCCTTTCTTGGTAGGATTTAGTACTAGTTAAGAGAGCTTTGTTCTTAGGTCAGGGTTCGAAGTCTTGACCGAATCGTGCCGAGCGAAGACGATATGACTTCCAGACCCGAATCGTACTTTTGGGTGGATTCGGCCCGACTCGGGCCAGACTCGACGATGAATCAGCCGAATTGGTCGAGTCCCGAGATGACTCGGCCGAGTCGACCTAGTCGTCGCTGAGTCGGCCCCGAGTAAGGCCGACTGTTCACTCACGATCGAGACCGGTTAAAGAAAAAAAAATCAGATCGAGATTCGAGACCTACCTTTTCCTCTCGTCGTTGTTCACCTCAGTCGTTGCCTTCGCCATGAGCCGCCGCCACCGCCACCCTCAGGTGTCTCTCACTCTCTCTCTCCGATCTCTTCCTCCCTCCGATTTATCCTTTTCTGTCTCTCTTACTCTTTTTGTCTGTCTCTCTCTCCTCCCTCCTCTCTTCTCTGTCTCTCCCTCTCTGTCCCGATCTCTCTCTCAGTCTCTCTGTCCGGCCATACTGAGAGAGAGATCGGGACATAAAGGGGAAGAGAGGGAGAGTGAGTAACGGAGAGAGAAGGTGAGGGCATGATTCAAAGTCGCGGTCTCGGTCGCCGACTCGGCGGACACCGTTCCACATCGGTCGCGGCGTCTCAGAACGGACTCGGACGATACGCGCAAAACGCTGCATAAAGAGCTCAAAAAATTCTGAAAAAATCACGTTAAATCCTAAAAAATGTAGACAATTAAAATTCATGTATCATATGTTAAATCAAATTTGTCAATTTTTTTTTAGGGTAATTGGGGAAATATGATGATTTGGAGAGTAAATTTAAAAATATGCAAGATTTGAGTGAAGGACCGGGGCTCCATCCCAAAAGACTAGCCTTTTAGGTGGAGTTGCCCAAATTCTTATAAACCCAAGACCATCCCCACGTCTAGCCGATGTGGGACTATTTGTTCGACCTAAATCCCAACAATCCCCAACTCGAACAAAGAGTCTCCCTGCAAGCTCAACTATCTTCGCACCGTCCCTGCAAGCTCAACTATCTTCGCACCGGAAGATCAAATGCTTCATCGAGATCCAACTCTTCACTGCGTGAGGTGGCGGCACGCCTTATGTGAAGTACCAACTGCAGTCTGTCACTCCTCTACGAGGACCACTGGCAAATTTCTCGAGAGCCAGACATTAGCTTCACAGGGGCACTGGAAGATCAAATGCTCCATCGAGATCCAATTCTTCACTGCGTGGGCGATCAGCACGCCTTATGTGAAGTTCCAACTGCAGTTCGGTCACTCCTCTACGAGCACCACGGTCACTCCTCTACGAGCACCACTGCCAAATTTCTCGAGAGTCAAACAGCTTCACAGGGGCCTATTGCGCCTTTTTGCGCCAGTGGGGTGGGCAGACCCTATTGCGCCTTTGCGCCATTGGGGGGGTCTATACGCTGTCGAAGAACATCACCCACACACACGACTAAGTTCGGGGCATGGCTCTGATACCACTTGAAGGACCCGGGGCTCCATCCCAAAAGACTAGCCTTTTAGGTGGAGTTGCCCAAATCCTTATAAACCCAAGACCATCCCCACGTCTAGCCGATGTGGGACTATTTGTTCGACCTAAATCCCAACAATTTGTTGTGCGCACCGACAACAACCAACAGAGAACCACACAATCTCCAGCACAAAGAACAGCCCAAATCACACGAAGAACACACAATCGCAAACAACAGATCTAACGAGGTTCGGCCTGAATGCCTACGTCCTCGGGGCAATCAATGGAGAGATTTATTTGTGGAAGATGATTACAATAGCTCTAAGTCTCTTTGAATGCAAGAGTACTCAGAGCAACTATTATTCCCTCAGGTTACAAACCCTAGAATCAACATGAGGTTTAAATACCTCAAAAAACGGATCAGCAGATTTTTACCCAGAACCCGTCTGTCGGTCGACCGGGCCGGTCGACCGACCTCCCAATTCTCCAATACCGGTCGACCGGGCCGGTCGACCCAGAAAACCCGAGAGTTGGGTTTTGTCAGTCAAGGGCTTCCGGTCGACCGGGCGGTCGACCCAGAAAACCCGAAAGTTGGGTGTTTGTCAGTCAGAGCCCTGCGGTCGACCGGCCGGTCGACCGCGACCATTCCTGTGCATGCTGTGCACGTCGGTCGACCGGGCCGGTCGATCGACCACTCTGACTTCTGCTGCTGCTGATTTTTCTGCCACTGTCCCTTTACCTTTCCTGGCGGTCTTCGACGACACTTGGCAAGACACTTGGCATGGCATCACCTTCCTCAATGTAGTCTCTCCTCCAACAATTCTCCACCTCGGTGAAGATTTTCAAATCTGAGCCGAATTCCGACTCGATAGCGACTGCACCAACCTGGTTGCCTACGTACCCCTGCCCAAGGGATCAAGCCGTCCGTAGTTCACCCAAATGAGCTTCAGCAAGCTCATTTCACCTGAAGGACATGGAGCAAGTCTTTGCAGTGTGCAAACTTTACCCCCGACATCACCTTTGTTAGCATATCGGCCGGATTCTCTGAAGTGTGAACCTTCAACAAGTCAATGTCACCTTCTTCTAGAATCTCCCGTACAAAGTGATACCTGACATCAATATGCTTCGTCCTTGCATGATAGACCTGGTTCCTTGCCAAGTAGATGGCACTCATGCTGTCACAGTTTATCTTCAAAATATCCTGTTCCACGCCCAGATCATCAAGCAATCCCTGAAGCCAGATTGCCTCCTTCATGGCCTCTGTCAAAGCCATATATTCAGCCTCTGTGGTCGACAACGCGACGGTAGACTGAAGTGTGGAGCGCCAACTCACCGGTGCCTGCGAGAATGTGAAGACATATCCCGACATCGACCGGCGTTTGTCAAGGTCACCTGCATAGTCTGAATCAACATACCCTATGCACTCTTGCTTTCCGGTGTCGTCCTTCTCGAACACTAGGCCTACATCAACAGTTCCCTTGATGTACCTCAGAATCCATTTCACAGCTTCCCAATGACCCTGTCCAGGATCATGCATGTATCTACTCACCATGGAGACTGCCTGTGATAGATCTGGCCTCGTACACACCATTGCATACATCAAGCTACCCACCGCATTGGCATATGGAACATGAGACATATGCTCACGCTCTTGAACACTCCTTGGAGACATCTTTGCTGACAATTTGAAGTGCGGCGCCATTGGTGTACTAACAGACTTAGTATTCTTCCCG
Source organism: Agave tequilana (assembly GCA_038442645.1). Classification (NCBI taxonomy): domain Eukaryota; kingdom Viridiplantae; phylum Streptophyta; class Magnoliopsida; order Asparagales; family Asparagaceae; genus Agave; species Agave tequilana. The sequence goes on along the minus strand of JAVJIF010012047.1, from coordinate 19,865 downwards.
ATATTAAACCTCTGCAGTACCTTCTCCAGATAGCCCTTCTGAGTCAAACTTATCCTGCCAGCTTTCCTGTCTCTTGTGATCTCCATGCCCAATACTTTCTTTGCTTCCCCCAGGTCCTTCATCTCGAACTCTGACGATAACATCTTCTTCAGAGAATCAATAGCAGATCTTGACGTAGAAGCAATCAGCATATCATCTACATAAAGAAGTAGATAGATATATTCACCTGATGGTAACTTGTTGTAGTACACGCATGGGTCGAAGTGGCTCCGTGTGTACTTCTTCTTCCTGATGAAGCTATCAAATCGCTTGTACCACTGTCTAGGAGACTGCTTCAAACCGTACAACGATTTCTGTAGCTTACATACCAACTCTTCCTTTCCTGCAGCTTTATAACCTGTGGGCTGTGTCATATAGATCTCCTCCTCAAGATCGCCGTGGAGAAAGGCGGTCTTCACATCAAGTTGGTCCAGTTCCAACTCATTCTGCGCCACCAAAGCCAATAGAATCCGAATAGACGAGTGTTTAACTACTGGGGAGAACACCTCGTTGTAGTCGATTCCTTCTCTCTGAGCGTAGCCTTTAGCCACCAACCTTGCCTTATAGCGCACTGTATCTTCTTGAAGAGATCCTTGCTTCTTAGCAAATACCCACTTGCACCCTATGGCCTTCTTTCCCTTGGGCAACTTGGTAAGTTCTCATGTGTTGTTCTTATAAAGAGATTGCATCTCTTCATTCATGGCCTCTTTCCACTTCTCTGTTTCTGAACTAATCTCAGCATCCCTGAATGTAGATGGAATAGCCTCTTCAACAACTGGAAGTGCATACGCGACAACCATATCGGTGGTGAGCCAACCTGGTCTCCTAGTATTCCTCCGTGGTCTTCCAACTGCAGTGGGATCTGGAACAGTACCCATGACCTGCTCCTGATCCTCTTCAACAACTTCAGCATCTTCTTCTGCAACTCGATCACCTCCTGTGTCACCTCAGGAATGATCCTCACTGATACTGAATCTTCTAGAGATGGTGGATCTGCATCACTCTCCACCTGCTGCAATAGCTCCTTGGTCTTGCTGGTCTCCACCTGCTTAGAGACCGTAGGCTTCATCAGTGAAGCCTCATCGAATGTGACATCCCTGTTGATTATGAATTTGTTATCCTTTTGGTCCCAAATCTTGAACCCCTTGGTTCCTCGTTTGAAGCCAACGAACACCCCTTTCTTTGCCCTTGGGTCCAACTTGTCTTCTCTGACGTGGTAGTAGGCTGGACATCCGAAAACCCGTAGCAAATCATAATCCTGAGCAGTTCTTCCTGACCAAGCTTCAAGAGGAGTCTTCCCCCCTATTGCAGACGACGGCAACCTGTTCACAAGATGGCATGCATACCCCAAAGCTTCAGCCCAGAACTTCTTTGGCAATCCTGCATTGGATAACATACACCGAATCTTCTCTAGCAAAGTCCGGTTCATCCTCTCAGCCACCCCATTTTGTTGCGGATTCTCCGGTACTGTGAAGTGTCTCTCTATGCCCTCATCAAGGCATAGCTGTAAGAACGGATCAGATTTGTACTCCCCTCCATTGTCAGAACGGAGAACCTTGATCTTCCTTCCTGTGCTTCTCTCCAGATTAGCCTTCCACTTCACAAACAGTTCTAGGACTTCATTCTTGTGTTGCATAGTGTACACCCAACAGCGCCTAGAATAGTCATCGATGAACGACACAAAATAGTGGTTACCTCCAATCGATGCAGTCTTGGTAGGTCCCCATACATCCGTGTGAACATAGTCAAGAATACCCTCCGTGCAGTGTGAAGCTGTGCCAAACTTCACCTTGGTCTTCTTTCCGATGATGCAATGTTCACATAGATCCAGCTTGCAGGTCTCAGCACCCTTCAGCAACCCTTTCTTCACAAGAGTTTGCATTGATTTCTCCCCTGCATGTCCCAGCCTCATGTGCCACAGCCGGGTTGAATCTTCCTTCTGACTGGTAGAAGCTGCCACCTGCCCTGTCACTGTACTACCCTTCAAGTAATACAGGTTGTTCCGGCGATCGGCCTTCAACACCACCATCGAGCCCTTTGTCATTTTAAGAACTCCTTCCTTAATAGACACTCCGAGACCCAATGATTCCAAAGCTCATACAGAGATCAAGTTCCTCTTCAGCTGAGGTACATATCTCACTTCTTTCAGCTCCTTCACCATCCCATCAAACATCCTGATTGGAATAGTGCCAACACCCTCCATGATGCATGGGTGATCGTCGCCCATGACGACCGAACACCCCTCCAACTTCTCAAAACTGGTAAACCAGTCTCAATTATGGCATACATGATATGTTGCACCTGTGTCCAAGATCCACTCGTTCTCACCCGAGTAGCCTATGACGGGAGTGGTAACTGAAAACGAGAACACAGAAGAATCTGAATCTGATCCATCCGCCTGTGATTTTCTGCTTGCAGGTTTCACCATTTTTGCGAGATTTGCTTCAGATTTTGACTCTTTCTTCTTTCCCTTGAACTTTGGACAGTCTACCTTCCAGTGCCCAAGCTCTTTGCAGAATGCGCACTGATTTCTCTTGAGATCCCTGAATCCCGGCCTGGATTTCGATCTTCCCCTAATCTCCTTTCCCTTCCTTGATGAACCTCTACCTCTTACTTCCAATGCCTCTGCCGATGAACTTGTCTGAGAAGGATGTCTTTCATTCTTCCTTGTTTCATAACTCATCAATGAAGACGACACCTCATCATAATCCAAGCTCTGCCTTCCATTAATGAAGGTCAGTGTGAATGTCTCGTACTCCTCTGCAGGAAGTGAATTCAGAAAGATGACCGCCTTATCTTCCTCTTCTAACTTGACATCCAAATTCAGCAGATCTGTAAGAAGCTTCGTATATCGGTTGATGTGCTCATTGACTGTGCTCCCCTTCTTCATCCTGAACTGATACAGCTTACTCTTAAGCTGCAACCTGGACTCTACACTCTTCTTCAGGTACTTCTTTTCAAGGGTTTCCCACAGTTTCTTCGCTGACGTCTCATGTTGCACAAGGTATTTTATGTCTTGTGACAAGCATGAACGTATCAAGCCACATGCCGATCTGTTCATCTTCGCCCACTCTTCATCAGTGGTAGTGTTCTTCTTCCTCTCCAATAGGAGAGTGTCTTCGAGGTTTGATGCATTCAGCGCATCCATAACCTCACATCTCCACATGCCGAAATTGTTAGTCCTATTAAACTTAACAACTTCAATCCTTGGGTGAGAGTTCATTGTCTTAGCGGAAACTATTTCTTCTGCCATTGAGATTTTTCCCTGATTCTCTATCTATGCGGAAGTAATTACCAACTTGAAATAGATCCCAACACAAATAAAAAACGGATTTTTTTACCTGTCCCTTGAAACCCTAGATCTAGTTTCTCTTCGGATCTACTTCTCCACCGATTCAACGAGCCCTCCTTGAGTCCTTCTGAGATCGACACACGATCTCCACGAACCCCGTTACCTCTGATCTGAGATCGACACACGATCTCCACCGGATCAGATCTCGAGCCCTTCGAATCCTCAGAAATCCCAAGTGCAACCCGGAAGCTCTGATACCACTTGTTGTGCGCACCGACAACAACCAACAGAGAATCACACAATCTCCAGCACAAAGAACAGCCCAAATCACACGAAGAACACACAATCGCAAACAACAGATCTAACGAGGTTCGGCCTGAATGCCTACGTCCTCGGGGCAATCAATGGAGAGATTTATTTGTGGAAGATGATTACAATAGCTCTAAGTCTCTTTGAATGCAAGAGTACTCAGAGCAACTATTATTCCCTCAGGTTACAAATCCTAGAATCAACATGAGGTTTAAATACCTCAAAAAACGGATCAGCAGATTTTTACCCAGAACCCGTCTGTCGGTCAACCGGGCCGGTCGACCGACCTCCCAATTCTCCAATACCGGTCGACCGGGCCGGTCGACCCAGAAAACCCGAGAGTTGGGTTTTGTCAGTCAAGGGCTTCCGGTCGACCGGGCGGTCGACCCAGAAAACCCGAAAGTTGGGTGTTTGTCAGTCAGAGCCCTGCGGTTGACCGGCCGGTCGACCGCGACCATTCCTGTGCATGCTGTGCACGTCGGTCGACCGGGCGGTCGACCGACCACTCTGACTTCTGCTGCTGCTGATTTTTCTGCCACTGTCCCTTTGCCTTTCCTGGCGGTCTTCGACGACACTTGGCAAGACACTTGGCATGGCATCACCTTCCTCAATGTAGTCTCTCCTCCAACATTGAGGGGTAAATATGTAAAATACCCAAAAAATTTTAAAAAAAATAATAAAAAGAAAAGGATAAGAGGAGAGGGGGAGGCAGAGAGAGATCGGGTTAGAGAGACGGGGAGAAAGAGGGGGGAGAGAGATCGAAGCCCTCCGATCTCTATCTCCCCTCCCTCCCTCCCTCCCTTTCCCCCTCCCTCCCTCCCTCCTTTGCTGCTCTCTCCAGATCTGCGACGACGATGAGAGCGACGACGATGAGGTAGAGAAGAGAGATCGGATGAGAGAGGGGAAGAAAGAGACAGAGAGAGATCGGGGAGGGGGGAGAGATCGAAGAGAGAGAGATCAGAGGGAGCTCTCTCTCTCTCTCTCTTCGATCTCTCTCTCCCCTTTTCTCTCGGGGTTAGATCAAAGATCGTAACCGATAGGAGGCGGGCGACGACGATCGGGGGACAACTGGGCGACGATGACTGGGAAGGTGGGCGATGACAGCCGGGGGATGGGACTGCAGCGGCAGGCGAGCTGGAGGTAAGCCCGATCTCTCTCTCTTCTCTCCTTTTTTTTCCTTTCTCGGTGGTCACGAGTGACGACTCGGTGGTGACTCGGGTTTGACTCGGTGGTATCGGTCGAGTCAAGCTGATTCCATAGTTGACTCAGCCGATACACCTGAGTCAACTCCGAGTCCGTTCCGAGTCAAGTCAAACGATACAAAAAGCTTACTTGTGGCCCAGTATCAGAACAGAAAAGGTCGATCCGGTCCCGACTCGGCCGAGTCCGAACTGGATCAGCTGATATTTTGAACCCTGGGTGAGGGGGAGAGTAAGGCAGAGAGGGAAGAGAGAGATCGAGAGAGAGAGATCTGGTGAGGGAGGGGGAGAGAGAAATATCGAAGGGAGGGAGAGAGGAGAGAGAGCCAGAGAGAGATCAGTCTCTCTCTGTCTCTTATCTTTTTTTTGTTATTTAATTTTTTGGGATTTTCTCATTTTTACCCCTCAAATATTTCATATTTTAAATTTACCTACTGATCACCATATTTCTTAAATTTATCACCCCACATCATCATATTTTTCAATTACCTCTCAAAACAAACTTGTTTTAGACATGTGATACATGAATATTGATGTACACATTTTTTAAGATTTATCATTATTTTTTTTAAAAAAAATGAGCTTTCTATGTAGCGTTTTGCGCGTATCGCCCGAGATCGATCTGAGCCGCGACCGATCCGTCTCAGTGCCCGCCGAGTCGGCGGCCGAGACCATGACTTTGAACCATGTCTTCATTAGCTCAACTTTCTATGATCTATTCTTAGGCACATCCACATTTTGAATCAACTCCAGCCCGTATTACTTTTGTATGTCTTGTTTAACTGTTGTTTTGAAGTCAGTAAAAATTGGTTGTGTGCATGATTTGCTTTAGATAACATTTGATTTAGATAAAATTGGTTCTAAAATCAAGTAATTGTGTGTATCATTTGGTTTAGATATGCAGTCTTAATTTAATATAGTTCAGATTTATTCTAGGTCAAGTAATTGTTTAACTTTGCTGCAGAAACTACTTTGAATATCAGATTTCAAAACTTCCAGCACAAGAGTAGTGTCTGAAAGATTGTTGTGCAGGAGCTCAGTTTACTTTCTCAAAATATTTTGATTTTTTATTCTCTCTATGAATAGAGTGACTATAAAACTAATTACCATCGTGCATCATGAGTTTTGTCTTAAATATATTTACATATACATATACACTATAAAGATACAAATTGGCTGTCTGGGGAACTTAACCTGTGAAAAGCATGATAGCACTGATGAATCTTATATCTTAACTTCTGAAAATCTACATCCAGACACTTACCTAGTTTCTCTCACGCATGCTATTTATCCTCACCCAGAAGTCTGATCAAATCAATGTATTTTTCACTTCAGGCAGAGTTGGCTGTTGAGATCGACCATGATGAAGATTATAAATCCAGAACTTGGCGATTTCCCTCGTACAATTTCACGCTTTCGATTATCTGGTGCCCTTTCCTGGTTAAAGCTGATATTTTTGAAAATGACGAAGGCGTGTCAAGATCTGAAATTCAGCTACATCTCAACATCCTCAACAATAAATGGACGAAAGATTACCATACTTATGATTACGTTTTGATTTCTGTTGGGCAGTGGTTTCTCAAAACAGCAGTTTACTGGGAGAACGACAATGTCGTTGGTTGCCACTACTGCCCACGATTGAATCTAACTGAGCTTGGAGTGGATTATGCTTACCATAAAGTCCTGCATTCAGTTTTCCAGTTTATGATGAAATCCAGTCATAAGCCTCTTGTTTTCTACAGGACATGGACACCTGATCACTTCGAATATGGGGAGTGGTCAACTGGTGGAATTTGCAACAGGACGTGGCCATACAAAGAAGGAGAGTACAGTGGCAAAGATGTCGACCACCTAATGTATGGGATCGAGTTAGAGGAGTTCCACAAGGCAACAGCCAATGGAACTGGGGGTGGAAGGCATCTGAGGTTGTTGGACACTTATCATCTAAATCTTCTGCGACCAGACGGGCACCCAGGACCGTACAGGAACTTCCGGCCATTTGACAAGGATAAGAATGTGAAAGTGCAGAATGACTGCTTGCATTGGTGCTTGCCTGGACCTATCGATTCTTGGAACGATTTGCTCATGAGAATGGTCGTGAAAGATTGAGATCCAAGTTACGGGTTTCCAGAGTTGAATCTGTGTTTGTAAACCTTGCCTGTAACATTCTGATTTTTGAGATCAAGAGGCAGCTGACAAGAGTTTTAGAATGGCGAACTGCACAAGGAGTCTCATCGATTTGGCTTGTATTTTTGTTCATGTAAATTTGATCAGCTGTGAGTTACACACTGTTTTTTGTCCTGGTCAAGCCAGTCTTCAGCAGCTCTGCTATCTCTGGAGCCCTCAATGGTACACTCCTGCTGCATCTTAAATGTAATATGTAACTTTTAATTTTTCAACGAGAAGCAAATTTTAGATTTCAATGATGAAACAAAGGTGTTACAGTTGAATTGAATTGAATTTGCCGTATTATTAAATCTGAATCAAAGAGCAAAACATCTTTTTTCTGTGGCCAGCTTTCTCATCTGAATATCCTCATCATGAAAAAGAAATAAGTCGTTCGTTTCAGTTCTATTTCTTGTTGACATATTTGATGTCTGTGTCATGCTGTGTTCTGCATATCTCATGTATATTGTTTTCAGCTCTTCTACCGTCATTCTAATAAGTTCTAATAAATTTGCACATCTTTTATAAAAATTTCTCATGATCTGATTGCATCATACTCTTTCTACTGTCAAATGCTATTGAGCAATCACAACCATCCAATAAAGTACCCAATTAGGAAGGAGACCATTCAATTATGAATCATGTAGCCCTGTTAACAAAAAGGGCAATGAACTAGGATGAGGGCATTTCCGTCAACACACATTTCAACGTTCGCTAGAATTCAAATCATCCCCCCCTCAATTTGAAATTTGAAAATGTAACCGTTTTGAGTCATCCCTCTCCCAATAACCACCACACCCCCCCCCCCCCCCCCCCCCCCCCCCCCCCCCCTCTCTTATAAGTATCATCTCTTCACCCTTCCCAACTCACTGCTCTCCTTTCTCTTGATCTCTCTCGATCGCTCGATCTCTGTCTCTCTAAATCCTCAACCATGGCAGAAGTGATGACCAAGAAAGGAGGAAGGAACAGGAAGGCCCTGAAGACCATCTCAGCCAATGAGGTTAACATCTCCGCCGGCAAGATCTCTTCCAACAAGGAGAACCGTGACGGCCTTTCTCTCATGCTCTCACCGGAAAAGGCCAAGAAGATCGTCTCCAGTGCAAAATCCGAGACACAGAGATCTTTGGCTGATGAGTTGAAGGATGTGCAGAGGAGGATAGAACTGCTCCGGATCGAGAAGGAGAAGACCGACGAGCTCCTGAAACAGCGCGATGATATGATCAGGTCAAAGGAGGAGGAGCTCGAGAACCGAGCTAAGGAGCAGGAGAAGCTTCAGAAGGAACTCAAGAAGCTGCAGAAGATGAAGGAGTTCAAGCCCACAATGGTATGGTGTTTGATTGACGAATTTTTTTCCCATGTACTTTCTATCGGATAACTTAATTGGATATTTATTGGTATTTTTCTTTTATTGAATTTTTTGAGCAGAACTTGCCCCTTGTGAAGTCTTTGAGGGAGAAAGAGCAAGAGAAGAATGAGAAAGAAAAGAAGAATAAGAAGAAAAAGTACTGCCCAGAGAAAAAGAAGCCCTCTTCTGCATATGTCCTATGGTCCAAAGATCAGTGGAGTGAGGTGAATGAGAAAAAAAAAACTCGCCTTTTCTTTTTCTTATTTTGGATCAGTAAATTCATGGAAATTGGTATGTGTGTATTTGCTGTTTAAGGTGAAAAATGTGAGCCAGTTGCCTAATTACTCGGCCTTACTAGGTTGCTTAAAGAGAACCCCGACAAATGTTCAAACAAGAGAAACTACTATTGATAATGGGGGTTTATTTGTTTTTGTGAACCAAATGAAAATCTCATGAAGTTTAAAACATAGATCCACATTTACTATAAAGATGAATTAATTATTGTCTCAGAGAAAGAATTCTTAGAAATGGTATATGGGGGTCTCCTATATTAGGTGAAGGCAGAGAAGCCGGATGCCGAATTCAAAGAAATTTCAAACATCTTAGGAGCCAAATGGAAGAACCTGAGCGCCGAAGAAAAGAAGCCCTATGAGGAGAAGTACCAGCAAGAGAAGGAAGCCTACTTGCAGATTGTTGGGAAGGAGAAGCGCGAGAATGAGGCGATGAAGCTTTTGGAGGACGAGCAGATGCAGAGGACAGCAATGGAGTTGTTAGAACAGTACCTGCAGTATAAACAGGTTAGAATACCACTAGAATTTATTTGGATAGATCAATTTTCCTTCAGGTTTTTCATCCTAGTTTATAATTTGATTGTTTTTTATCTTATTGCAGGAAGCTGAGAATGAAGAAGGAAAGAAAGTGAAGTAAGTGAATCCGCTTGCTGTGTTTCCCTTTCTCACTTGTTCATGTTTTTCAAAATTCTTCATTTTAATACTGAATTAATGCTCTTAATTTTGCTTTAATAAAGGAAGGAAAAGGATCCGTTGAAGCCCAAGAAGCCGATGTCAGCTTTTTCCTCTTCACAAATGATCGCCGAGCAGCATTGCTTGCAGAGAAGAAGAATATTCTTGAGATCTCAAAGATAGCTAGTGAAGAATGGAAGAACATGACAGAGGAACAGAAAGCTCCTTATGAAGAGGTCTAATAACAATTGAAGTTATCATCAGCCTTTGTAAATTCTCTCACTGGTGATTTGTTTTTAATTTAATTTCCATCTCTTCCCACAGACTGCCAAGAAACAGAAGGAAGAATACAATAGCCAAATGGATGTTTACAAGCAAAATAAGCTTGAAGTAAGAATCTGACTGTGACTTGCCCTTTAATCTTGTACAAAACTTTGAGACTAATACTGAGTTTCTGAAAACAGGAAGCTGCCAGTCTTGAGAAGGAAGAGGAGCAGCAGAAGAAAGTTCTGAAACAAGAAGCTCTTCAGTTGCTCAGAAAGAAGGAGAAAACAGAAAATATAATCAAGGTGCTTATAGTTATAATCATCCCTTGTTATTGTGTTTATTTTTTGAGGAAATTTCTGATCAATTAGTTCATTTGTTAATGACAGAAAACAAAGGAGGATAAAAAGAAACAGAAAGAAGAGAAGTCCGATCCCAACAAGCCCAAAAAGCCAGCCTCCTCTTTCTTTCTCTTCAGGTTTATAAACATTAGCTCACGTATTTCTATCATGCAAATTTACATTTACATTAACAATGAGAAGTGATAAACTGAATCGGTATTTTTTTTTGAATCTGTTATTTCAGCAAAGAAACAAGGAAACAACTGATGCAGGAACGACCAGGCATTGCTAACTCTACTCTTAATGCTATGATCTCAGTGAAATGGAAGGTCTTTACTTTTAAAAAAAACTCTGAATCACCGATTTTTTTTTCCTTTTCTTTTTCGCTTGAATTGGGTCTCTCTTAACACATCTTTTTCATGTTGGTACAGGAACTAAGTGATGAAAAGAAGCAGGTATGGAACGATAAAGCAGCGGAAGGGATGGCATCATACAAAAGAGAGATGGAGGAGTACAACAAATCAATTGCTGTTGGCAGCAGTGAAGCTTCGTAGAGACCATTTTCGCAATTGGTTCAATTACTTGTGTTGAACATGGTCAAATTTCCTTGCAAATTTGAGGCTTTTTTTGTCCATTGAATCTCTTCATCGATAAATGAAATTATTTTCAATGAAGTTGTTAAGGATGTCTTGAGAATACAAGTTTTATGCAAAAATTATTCTCTCTTAAATTCCCTCTGATGGTCTTTTTAAACTTGCAAAAATGAAATAATAATATTGCAAGGAATTTCGCAGGTTTGGTTTCTCAAAAAATAGAAGGAATTTCACAGGTTGATAACAGGTTCAAATATGCACAATAGAAAGAATTTTTTTTTTTTATCAGGGATATTGACAAATTATAAGGGAAAGTAGCTATGAAATTGCAAGGAAAATTAGAGAGAAAATCTCCTAATATCCTTGATTTGTGGAGATGATTATAATTATCCTCAATTTAGGGGGACAGGGTAGGAAAAATCTCCCTACACATTTGTAATTTTTCTCCTCAATTGGAAACTCTTCTTAAAAAAGAAAAGTAGAAAAATAATCTCTTCATATAATCATCTAATTCATAATCATAATTCATATAATTAAAATTAGGAAACATGTTAGAGATTTCATAATACTGATGGGGCAGCCACTGCTATATAATCTACCCCTCATTGAATCCATAAGCAAACCCTCACAAACCTCCAAAATAGATCTTGAACAAGTTTCTTGGCGTTTCAGGTATGTTCATTTTTAATAGCCAGGTAGAAAACTTTACAATTGAATAAGTTTTTAATAACTAGTTGTATAAGTTTCGCGAATTATTTGGCATTGCATTGTAACTATGTGTATCAGTTTTATTTGTTGTCATTTGGCACCCAAAAAAAAAAAAAAGAGTATCAGATCGGTTTTCTGAATAAATTATCTTTATAGTATTAATTATCATGACAGAAAAAAATGGGTTACGTGCCATTTATTTTCTTCATGGGATATTGAATTCATGACATATCAATTGTGTTAGATTCTGTGAAAAGGATCAGATATAGTTATTAAAAACACAATTTATTGACAGCGAGTTTGATGATGGATTTTATGGTTGTATGTTCAAACCGAACTTGCATAAATGCCCCAAAAAGGGATTTAATTCCCTTTTCTTCAGTGATATACTTGAGAAAAAAAGGAATTTACAATGTATATCCTGCTATATATTTGAGAAAAAATATATATTTCTTTGTATCTTTTACTCGTTCCTCTATGTAACCTTAAGTGAATTGAATCTGATTAAGTACAGAATTAAGGGCCTGTTTGTTTCCCCGCAAAACGCCGCAAAACCGCAAGTCGTAAAACTCTTTTCCATTTTCAGCTGTTTGTTTCGTTGCAAAACATTTCGCAAAATACAACTCTCATTTCCCACTTGCAGTTGCTACAGTTAAATTTGTGGTCATATAAATTTCACTTTTACACTCAAATTTTCCCACTTGCAACTGCTACAGTTAATTTGTGGTCATATAAATTCTACTTGTAATACATTCGTAGTGCCAAAGCAGTTACTTGATAATCAATATATAATTAATATTATTAAATATTTAATATATTTAATATTTTTAATAGTGTTTAATTTCTTACCGAATTATTTTATACTGGTATTTTTTAGTTTATTATTTTTAAGATTGTTTTAATATTACTATTTTATTATTTTAATTTAATATATAATTTAATATTGTTATTTAATACTTTATTATTTATTAATATTTACACCAATTTTCTTAATATTTATTAATATAACAATAATGTGTTTTAATATAAAATTATTATATATTTAATTTATTTATTTCTTAATATAAATAATTACTTTATTAATATTGTAATAATTCATTATAATAATATCATAATAATATTTCATTATTAAATTTATAATTATATTTTACTTTTTTAATTTTATATTTTTATAATATTACGATATATTATCATAAAATTTAATATTATAATAATCTTAAGTATTTTATAATATTATAATATTATAACTATATTTTATTAATTTTCTTAAGATTTTTTAATATTTATGTTTTATTAGTATCCTTAAAATTTTATTCAGTTTCTTTAGATTTTCTTAAAATTTTATAATTACTTATTTAGTTAATATTGTAGTAATATTTACTAATTTTACTAATATTTTATTAATATTATTGTTATAAATAAAATATTAAGATTATTAATTTTTTATCTCAATTTATTAATACAATTAATTTGTAATAGTAGATTTAATTTAATAGTATTTATAATATTTAAATTACTGCTACAGTTAATTTTGTGGTCAACTTTTCTACTTACACTTTTACATTACCAACCAAACACCGTAAAACACAATATACTTTATCATTTACACTTTCACTTTATCAACCAAACACAGTAAAACACAATATACTTTTCCATTTACACTCCACTTTATCAACTATAAACAAATATATTTTCTCTGCTACAGTTCATTTTTTTTCTCATTTTACGACTTACGACTTGCGATGTTTTGCAACGAAACAAACAGGCCCAAGTATAGAATTATTTCTTCTCTTTGATCTTCATATAGAAATCATATAAAAGATGATTTCAAATTTGGTAAATTATACATGAAAAAAAAAGAAGAAAGATGGACACAAATATTTCATTCTCTTTGATCTGCGTTTTCGATCCAGAGGTTTGTGAAGTCTGTCACTCATGGATGCATTGGCCCTCACATACGAACCTTCGTTGGATGCAATGATGCTGGATGTTAATAAGCCCATTGCTAGTCTCAACACTGCGGACAACAAAACCACTGACTTCACAACTGATCACAATTCGAAAGAGGCATCATCGCCATTCCATGATCAGAGCTCCCGAGGCCTGACAAAATGGTGGAAAACAATCAAAGAAGCAGTTGCAAAATCGAGTCTATCCTTTCGGCATTCAGGGGACTATTCATATTACAGCAAGTTACCTTCAAAAATCGCAACAAGAAGCTGCATGAAGCAATCGTCTACTGCAAGAAGTCGATGAGCCAACACGCAGGATGTGACCAGGGGCGCTGCATGCAGACCTTCTCCAAGTCAGCTAGTGAAGAAGAAGGGGAAGAAATTAGAGCTCATGAAGAGGTCTAGTAGCAAACAACAATTTCCATTAGCTTCAAACTTGCTGATGTTTGATATAATTTCATCTTTTCTCACAGATTATGAAGAAAGAGGAGGAAGAGCTCAAAATCCATATGAAGAAAGATTACATGCAAATGCGACTTAAAGTAAGAATCTTATTGACTTACTTGTCCTTCTTTGACGTTCTGCAAAACTACGAGAAAATAGTACTGAGTTTCTGGAAACAGGAAGCTAAGAACCTGGACAAAAGGAGGGGGAGGTGGAGGAGCTGGAACAAGTTATGAAAATTCATCAGTTGCGCGAAAAGAAGAACGAGGAGAGAAAATAATCAAGGTGATGAGAAGAGATATTTCTCGCTCTCTTCAGGTTCTTATGTTTCACAATGAACATGTCTCTGTTATGCAATACATTGGCAATGAGATACGATGAACTGAATGAACAGAAGCATAAACTGAATTAGGTTTATCTAAACATATGTTTCTTGCTGGTACAGGAACTAAGTGGTGAAGAGAAGCAAATATGGACTGATAAAGAAGCTGAAGGAATGATCACAGGTGTAGATAAATGGACTAGTTTTTGATTAAGTTTAGGAAACAAGTCTGATGAAACTATTTTCAATCAGTATTCAGTTATTCTCTTCTTCCTGTTGTTTTTTCTCTGTCTCCTTTATTTGCAAGAATAGGTTGCAGTTAATGATCATTTTGTGTGTGCCAGTCACCTTTTAATTCTACCCCCACATATGATGCATTGTTGTTTATGATGTCAAACAAGATAAATGCATAAAATCATATTCTCTTTCATGATGTATAACATAGCAAAAACAGAAAAATGAAGCATAATAAGAATCGAGGCATTAAACGATAAAACAAAAGAACTCGTTGCACATTCGGAATACCAAACTTCAAGTTCCTCTTACATCATCGTCTAGTGTTCTATACATCAGTCCATAACCTCCAGATGTTGTGCCTCTCTGTCCACTCCTACCATGTGGTTATTACTTGATAGCATGCCCATTGTCTTGTTTGCACTCTCTTATTCAAGTAGGGATTACCTGAAAAATAGGAATAGGTTAAGTAGCAGTTTGTACTACCCAAAAAGTGAAAGGTAGCAATGAAATGGTACAAATCTTTACAACTGAAGAAGTTTGTTGGAACTATATGTTATAGTTTCACTTAATAATGAGTATTATAACTTATATGTACCGGTTTCATTTATTGACATTTGGCATGCACTGGCTTTTCCAAAAGAATCAGGTAGTTTTCTGAATAAATTCAGCCAATCCATATCAGTACATCTTGTCCCCAAATTTACCAGACCTTTAATTTCTTTGCAATAAGACTGTCATAAGATTGCCACATTGGCCGTGACACGTAGGATGGGAGTTGATCTCAACCATTCTAGAGAAAATAAATAAGAATTAAAAAATAAATAAATAAAGCTTTAGTTTATTGACAAATAGTAAATTATATATAGACACACACTACAAATAATTTTTTTAATCTTCGTGTTTGAGCCAGAGTTTTAGAGAAAGAAATTTAAAAAAATTGAAGGATTTGTAAATAAATGTCATTGTTTTTGCTTCGAGATTTAGTAGAAAAATATGATTTCTGATAACAATTACCATTATCAAATATTTATGAGTTTGGCAATTGCTAAAAGTTTAGTAAAGTTACGGTCTAAATGTTTTGATTCAATAATTCGCTCGACTATTTATCTCCTAAAATAATAGAGGAGATAAGAAGATGCCACATCCTTAAGTCACCAACTCCTCCATATATGCTGCTTGTACAAGAAGACAGAATCAAAAGTTTTGTTAAATTAAGAACGTGTCATGATCATTACAAACCTTAATTTGTCACCATTATCATTAACTAATCTTCTAACATATTCTTTAATGATGAATTGATGACCGGGCAAAGTTTGGGTAGTCTTGCTAAGATTGGTCAATTGCCCAGATAAAATGTTTTGGCTAATCTTGTTATATTTGTACTTTGGGAGATAAACAAGCCAATCCAGTGATAAAGCAGAAGGTTTTGTCATCAGAGAGATCTCATGTGAATTACACTTCCTAAAGAACAACTATTATGAGATTGAATTATGAGAGAGAGTTCAAGTCAGAAACTAAGCTACAACTTACTTTTTATTAAAGTCAGTCGAAGTCATTAGCTAACCTAAAAGGATGCAACTTATCCATAAAACCTACCACAATAAATATATGGAACTAAGAAGCACCCTTTTACTCCAAAATCCAATTCCAACATGATGCTTTGATGTCCCATGTCACATCTGACACCTGCAGCTCTCTTAAACCAGCTATATATCCTTTTATCTATTATTTTACTTTTCTTTTACAGTGTGGGCTGAAAATTTCTTGTAATATAAAATGGCACCAATGAGGCATATTATGCAACGAAACCAATCAAATCGACAGTTAAGGCTATGGGTTTAATAATGCTTCTCTTAAATAACATAAGAGAGACACTCTAATTGTCACAGCTCACAAATCAAATAAAACAATTGCTCCAAATATAAGACAAGTAAGTTACATGAGATATATTAATTATAGGCAGATTGAATTACAATTAGTAGTCAGGCCGGTTGAGTTGAGGATACCTTCTCAAAACCTTCACGGCTTCAGTTGTCACCACAATTAACTCCCCCTCTCCCTCCAATCCAAACTCATTAAATTTGCAAAGAGACCTGTTCCTAACTCCCTTGCACTCTCAAAGTCGAGCAATCAATTCTCAACTCCCTCACAACCTGAAACAAATATACTACGTGTAACTCCTCTCACAATACACTCCCCCAACTCTCAATCCCATGGTCATGCTCTCAAGCTCCGTGACTCTTTCCCCTTTAGAACTCAACCAACCATTCCTTCATCAACTCTCTCTCTCTCTCTCTCTCTCTCTCTCTCTCTCTGTGGAACTCCTCTAACTCTCTTCACTACCCCTCTTGCGTCTCTCAACAATCTCCTCTCATTTTAACTAACCAACTCCCCAATGGATCATGTAAACATCCGAGACACTAGTCTCTGGGACTGTGACAGCTCTCTCTACGACTCCTTTGAGCTCCGGTCGTTCCGGCGGCAGCTCGACTCGGCCATTAACTCCCGATGCCTCTCCATGCCGCGGTTATCGGATTCTTGCATTCATCCGATGGCCCCGGCACCGAAGAAGTGGTCACGGTGCTAAAGTCCGTGCACAAGCTCATCCGGGCAGTCCTCCGGCTGAAATCCTCGGCCTCGGCCCGGAAACATGCGGTGGCGGCGGAATTTCAAATTTACGGCGGGTACTTGAGCTCCGACGGGCTGACCACCATCCCCGAGGGATGTGAGAAAGGGTTGGAGTCGTCGTCGGAGTTTGACCCCCGGGCGGTCAGGAAGGCGTTTTCAGAGCGGTACACAAGCTCGACTTCCGGTGCCAGTGGACTTGCACCGTAGTAAGAGACTACGTCGGATGAATATGAACAGGACTATGGAGAATTGCCGCGGAAAAGTGGAGGTGCGCGAACTTGCAAATGAAAAGGCTGCAATCATGTAATTCATTCGTCTGGCTTTCACTCATCCGTCATCAGCAATGAAATCTGAAACCTCTCGTAACTCGAAAGGAACTGCAAGCTCTTATTGGCTAACAGTTTGCATTCAGTATATATGCTTGAAATATATTTTGTTTTTGCTATGTTGTCCTGTTTGAAGATCAGATGTATGACTGTACATCTTTTGCTCTTAATTGCACGGATTTGATGTTCTCAAGAAAAATGCGTACTGAATTGACAAGATATGAAACATGATTCATGAATCATTGAGTCCTATGAATTTTCGTTGATTTTGTATTTATTGTTCCTACAGGTTGGTCCTTGAGACATTGTTTATCACTGGCACATGCACATTTGTGCTAATTAGCCCCTTTTTTTTCATCAACTAGAGACACAAACAAACAAATTCAAGGAACCGTACTATGTGATTTTGTTCAACTGGTGCCTCAAAATAAATCACGGTAGATGAGACACTTTATTGGATTTCTTATTTTGTTTAATTTTAAAACAAAATGAATATAATAATTGGCTGAATTTTTAAGAAATGAATGAACTCCCTTGGTAACTTGCAGTCAATTGGGCCTCTATCCAACAATTCTGATATGTTCTTATCTGCATAACATTTGTGATCTTAATTTGACACATGAGTGACAAACATAAGAAGATTAGGGTTTAAACATGTCCTTTACATGTGCCAATCTAAAAGGCTTTAAGTGCGAAAAGAGTAATAAGGACACTTTCCTCTTTTTCTAAGAATGAGTAATTCCATTAATTCTAAATGGATTTATCATAATCATAAGCATGTTAATTTCTTCAAAATATAAAAGGGTTATTCCTATATATGTCACCGAACTCTTTCATATTTCTAAAATTACCCCCTAAATCTTCATATTTCTAAAATTACTTCCCTAATTCGTTAAATTGATCAAAATTGTCCCCCACCGTTAGTTAAGAAGCATAAAAAAGAATATTCTGTTATTTTTTTTAAAATTCCTTTAATATCTCATATTCAGTTAGAACCATTCTAATTAAATCCATATTAAATTTTAATTAAACTTAAATTAAATCAAATTGATCAAATTAATCGACAGTCCACACCTACCAAGCCCACCACACTCGCACTCACATCCTTACCCCCCAAATCCACACCCATCGCCACCCCCACCATGTCTGCACCCGCCAAGGCCCCAGTCGCCGCCCCACCGGCCAAAACCACCCCCACTCCTATCTCCTGATCACCTCCTGCCCCCGCATCGTTGAGCTCACAGCCGATCCCACCACCCACATTCCCCCCCCCCCCCCCCCCCCCCCCCCCCCCCCCCCCCCCTCGCCCCCTCCGCCATCGTTCCCGAGGTCTTGACACTGAACAAAAAGGATAAAACGAAGAAGGGCAAGAAGACTGCCATCGCTCCGGCCCCGCCTCCCGGCTACTGCCCTGGACGCTACTACCCCGAGCTCGTCTCGCCTGGATCCAGCGGTGGTGCTGCCTCTGATGAAGCGGTATGTTTTGCACGGTAGAAGGACAGTTTATCCGTTTAAAAAGTGACTCCTAATCCTCTTTCTAAAATAGAAAATCAAACTTCTTGAAATTGAAATGAAATTAATGAACTGAACTGGTTGTATTGGGGGTAAATTTGAAAAAAAAAAATTTGAGGGTAAAAAGGTAATTGTATTCTAAACTTGTTAAAAAGATAACGTCGGAGGTAAATTTTATCAATTTAAGAATTAGGGTGGTAATTTTAGAAATATGAAGATTTGAGGGGTAATTTCAGAAATACTAAAGATTTGGGGTATATATATAGGAATAACCCAAAAAAAATGCCTAACAAAGGGAAAAAAAATCCCATGTTTTTTTTATTCTAATCCATAAAAATATATTTTAAAATATAAAAACCTAAACTCTCACCTTAACTTTGATGTTTTGGTGTAACGACAGAGACTTTAATATAGTACCAGAGGAATCCAGGTTCAATTCCTACTGAGTGAACATTAAAAAGCATATTTAAAATAAAACAATAACACTACAACGGAAAGTTCAAGTTTTGGACATAAAAAAAGTGTTCGACCTGGCGAGACATGTTAAAATATAAATACCTCAACTCTTATCTCAACTTGAGAGTTATGATGTGTAACAGAGACTTTAATACATATTAATTCTCTAATGATGATCAAAGCTAAGATGGGGATCTCTCAAATAGAATCATCTCGTCTTGACTAAAACACATGGCTAGCTCTCGTTTGTGATGAGGCCAAAAACATTAGTGAGAGAGGATAACATTAATTATATTTTTTATAACACACACACACCGCTATCTATCTATCTATCTTGGACCTTGTTGTTAAGCAATCTTCTCACTACTCTTTGATATACGAATAAACTTATACTTTTTTGCATTGGGATTACATAAACAAATCAATCACATACATCTTATGATCTTTTGATTAATTAGGAGAATAGAAAAGTAGTTACCAACTTCTTACATAAGATCCTTTATTAATAACTTAAAATAACATCACATTCTATCATTCCTCTCTGTATCCAATCAAGTAGGAAGCTACATAAAAGGTAGACCTCAAAGTCTTTATTTTAGTTTTTGCGGATAGAGGCGACAACTGAGAATCAAAGTTGTGATTTTTCATAATCTCACGATTTTGTCATTAGTGTAAGCCTCTATAGTTAAAGTTTAAAGTATACAGTGTTACACTTGGTTAAGTTTGTCAATATTTATACCAATTGGCCGCATAAATTCGGCAATTGGAAC
>JAVJIF010012046.1:0-144388 GCA_038442645.1 Agave tequilana | reverse complement strand
TGAAGTAAAGCATAAGAAATTGACAAAGCATGTATAAATGAGAATCATCAAAACTAGACTATGCATATGCAAATAGTGGGTACAAATGAGCATGAAGTTCAATCATATATGAATCAATTGTAATTCACTAATTGTATATGTATACATGCACGTTTTGATAAAATCTTCATTTAAACATGTAAATACCACATGAAGCACAAAAATATGAACATGCTATATGATATATGAAATTAAAGCATGTGCATAAAAGTAGGAGTTTAGAAATTGTTACCAACTCCAAGCTCCAAAAATTGGTGGTTGTCCCACCAAGCTCCTTGATAGCGATGCATCTAGATATGTGTCCATCAAGCCCAAGTGCATCCACTACCAAAGCACCAATTCTCTCACGTTTTGTGAGAGCCCTCACCTACATCAAAAGCAAATGGTGGGGGTTTTGGTACCCATATTTTCTTGGGTCCTTTGGGGTTAGTCTTGTTGTAAGGCACCCAAAAATTCTTATTCTTAGCAAAATTAAAATGATCTAATCTATCATAACAATATTTTGCTAAATGGCCTTTGCAGCCACAATGTGTACATACGTACACCTTAGTATGCTTATGTGTAGGAGTGTGATCATGTTGTGCAACATAAGCATATGCATGATGGGTATGATGTGCATGAACATGTGGAGTTTGTTTCTTTGAAAACATTGACTCCAACCTAGAATGATTAAAAGCACAAGAGTTCAAAGTCGAACTCAAACCATCCATTTTATTTTTCAAATCTTTAATCTCATTAGTTGTGGCATGTAAAGCATGGTGAGATATAGAATCATTTTTCTTTTTCTTTTTAGAAACAAATTCTTTTCTTTTTCAACAAATTTTCTTTTCAAAGTATATTTTCTTGAAAAA
This sequence comes from Agave tequilana, assembly GCA_038442645.1. Taxonomy (NCBI): domain Eukaryota; kingdom Viridiplantae; phylum Streptophyta; class Magnoliopsida; order Asparagales; family Asparagaceae; genus Agave; species Agave tequilana. The sequence continues at coordinate 143,498 of JAVJIF010012046.1, read as the reverse complement.
CAACTTCTTTTTGTTTTTCCACCAAGTCAATTTTATTTTTCAAAGTATTGTTTTCTTCACACAAATCATTCAATTTTGAAAATAAGGAAACATTCTCATTTTTCAAATCTTTATTTTCCTTTTCTAAGCATGCAATTTTAGATTTAAAAGAATCATTTTCTTTAAGCATGCAATCAAAATCCTTTTTCAAATTTTTGTTATCTTTTTCTAAACATGCAATGTTAGATTTAAAAGAGTCTTGTTCTACATGCATGCAAGCAATATTCTTTTTCAAATTTTATTTTTCTTTTTAAGCATGTCATATTTTTCAAGCACAAGATGACAAAAGGTAGTAAGCTCATCATATGACATGTCTTCATCATCGGATTCAGAGTTTACCTCAAGGGGGTTATCCCCTTGGACCATGTAGCACTTGTTGGAGGTGTCGCTTCCAACATCCGAGTCACTCCCGCATAGTATAGATCTTTTTCGCCGAGGGAGGTGATGATATTCCATACTACAAAAGCCGATTCAACATTAGAAACCCTAGATAAATAATCATCATTTAGGGTTGACTTGATAGCATGAAGGGCTTTTGCATTAGCCTCAAATTCTTACCATCTAAAGAATATGCATTATTAGTAGTGGCAAGATATACATGAATGCCTAAGGCCTTGAGGTACAATGACATCTTAACCTTCCAAATTTGGATGTTAAGAATGTCAAAGGTGGGTGGTGACATGAAGTCCATGGTGTGTGTACAAATATTGTGATTAGCCTAAAAATAAGGATCTTTTACTCTAGGTTGTTAGACCCAAATCAGAGTACCAAGCTCTGATACCAATTGTAAATCACCTAGAGGGGGGGTGAATAGGTGATGGCTAATCTAATGATCACTTAATGATGAATTATGCAAATAATGTGGAAGCTAAAAACAATTATGACCTAATTAGATCTTTTACACTAAACACCATGTATAACCAAGAGTGTTGCCGAATTCCCCGTGAAGGGCTCTGGACAAACTCCTCTAGATTCCCCTTGAATGGGTTGAGGTGTCGCGTTGGCTCTCTTGATTGAATACAAGTGTTAGCAACAATCCCATGCAAGTATATATATATATCAATTATGCACACAACATATATCAAGCAAGTAAATGTAAAGACAATATAAGCTATGCAAGATATAAATGAGACAAAGAGAGAGAGAGAGAGTGAGCAATCGCAAACACAAGGGTATGTTTCGAGGTTCGAGCACACTTGCTCTACATCCCCGCCTTCGACACACGAAGGATTTCCACTATGCAAGATCCCAATGGATCTCTCCTCGGTGCCGCAACACCTACAAGCCCTCGGACTCCCTAGTCCCGTACACACCGCAAGCCCACCGGCTCGCCGAGGCCGCACCTCGTACAACAAGTCCGCACCCGAACTCGAAACAACGCGGACACACACGTCCGCCTCCTCAAAGTACAAGAAATGATCTCTTGGTGATCTAAACACTTGATCACCAATAAAAGCTCTCACTACAACACACCTATAGGATGTATAATCAATGGTTGCTCAAGTGTGGTGTGAGAAAATCAAGGATGTGAAAGGTGGAGGAAAACTCAAAGACTTTCTTTTAACACTCTTTATAAAAACTTCCCTTTAGATAGGAAATATTTGCTCTCTATTTTGTGGAGAAAACTCTTCTAAAAGTCTGGGAAAAACTGGCTCTAAGAGACTCTAAAATCTTCTTACAAAACAATGACAAGAACCCCAATTTATAGGCCAGAAAAATATAGCCGTTGGGATCTGTCAGTACTGCCGTCGACCGGCCGGTCGACCGCCAATGGTCGAATTTCTGACCGTTGGAGCCACGGTCGACCGGTGCGGTTGACCGAACTTTCCAGAGAGCACAGCTCTCTGCAGCGGTCGACCGGCACGGTCGACCGTCCAACAGTACACACAGGTGTGCACGTCTGTGCACGTCGGTCGACCGGCCCGGTCGACCGATTTCAGGTATAGTCGACTAGTTTGGTCGACTAGTCGACTTGGCTGAAGCCTGAAACAGTTTTTCTGGGATAAAAATTAGTCATTTTGGCTCAAATAAAATCCCATAAAATACATAAAAATCTACAAAAATAGTTTAACCAATATACTTTGATAAACAAACATGCTTGCACAAAATCAAGGCATGTTATAAAAGATTGGACTATTTTTGTAAGTTGGAAATATTTGGCTTAAGATAAAACTGTATTTTCCAAAACAATATTTTCCAAAACATATTTTCCAAAAATCTTCATCAAATATAAAACAAGATATACTTTTAAGGCATAGTGTGTATGGATATGATCCACTACACAATTAAGATGAAATATCTATGTTTTTGACATTAAGCTCTAAATAAGGTTTTGGTTGAAACATATAACTTTGAATACCAAAAACCAAAACTATGTTTTTCCAAAATGAAAGTCTTTTCTAAATCTGAAAATTCTTTTATGAAAAGACAATTCTAAATCAAGAGTGTGTGTGTGATATGTACTTGAGCAATCCACCAACTATCTATCCTTTACATTTTTAACTAAAAACAAAAACAAAATCTTATACCTAGACACAAGTCTTCATCTTCTTGAAGTCTTCACTGAAGTCTTCTCATCTTCTTGACTTGGTCCAAGCTTGATCCAAAGGCTCCTTGGATCACACCGTGCAAGCTCCAAATCTTGACATTTTATCCTTTGTTGACCTATGCACCTACTAAGATCTTGATAATGAATCTGTCACTAATTGAACATAAGATCATTAGTAAATATAACTTCATGAGTTGATCATCATCAAAACTAGGGTGATAGGCCTTTGGGCCAACAATGGATGCGCTTACGGCATCAAACCTCGAAGACACTCTACTGTTGAAGAAGAAGTGTGCATCAACGACAGAAGAAGATTGGGACAAAATGAACTATACGGCGTGTAGCTTGATCAGGTCTTGTTTGACACAAGACATCAAGTATCATGTGTTGCATGAGACATCTGCGAGGCAGTTGTGGGAGATCCTGGAGAAGAAGTATCTGACTAAAAGCGTCGAATTGTTGTTGTAGTTGAAGAGTAAGCTCTATAGTTTTCAGATGCAAAGAGAATGCTCCATCAATGAATACTTGAATCGTTACACGAGGTTTCTTATAGATTTAATTAATGTGGATGTGGAGACCAATAAAGAGGATAAGGCGGTAATCCTATTGAATTCTCTTCCTAGGGAAGAGTATGAGACCTTTACTCTTACATTGATCAATGGAAGAAAATCCCTTAACTACAGTGATGTGTCTGCTGCTCTTGTGAGTTATGAAGCAAGGAGACAAGACCGACTGTCTTCTTGGGGAACATAACAGCAGGGGCATTGGCGGTAAGAGGCAAGAGTTCCAATAGGAAGGGAAGAGATGATCAGGGAAGATCAAAGTTCAGATCAGGCTTCAGAGATCTGAAGAGGAATCAGTGCGCCTTGTGCAAGGAGTTAGGGCACTAGAAAGTTGATTGCCCGAATGCCAAAGGTAAGAAGATGGAGTTAAATATCGAGGCGAATCTCACACAGGCGGATGGATCGGATTCAGACTCATCGGTATTCTCTTTCTCTGTTGCTACTCCTACTGTTGATTACTCAGATAATGCTGAGTGGATCTTGGATACCAGAGCCACCTATCATGTATGCCCGAACAGGGCCTGATTTTCTAGTTTTGAGAAGCTAGATGGATGTTACACGGTCACGGGTGATGATCATTCGTGTAATATAGAAGGGATGGTAACAGTCCGTATCAAGATGGATGATGGGATAGTACGAGAATTGAAGGAGGTGAGGTACGTACCTCAACTCAAAAGGAATCTTATCTTTGTTGGCGCTTTGGAAGCATTGGGTCTTGTGATATCTGTACGAGATGGTGTTCTCAAGATGATCAAAGGCTCAATGGTGATGATGAAGGGCGTCCGCCGAAATAATTTCTACTACTTGAAGAGTAGTACGGTTACAGGTCAGGTGGAGACTTCTAGTTCTTCAGATGATGGCTACACAAAGGTCTGGCAGGTGAAGGTCGGACATGGAGGTGAAAAGTCTTTGCAAGCTCCTGCAAAGAAGGGATAGTTGGAAGGTGTTGCTACCTACAACTTGGAGGGTGAATACAGCGTTCTAGACAAGAAGAAGGTGAAATTCAGCACCAGTACTCACCACTCAGAAGGTCTTCTTATTGTGTTCATGTAAACATTTGGGAGCCTGCTGAGACTGTATCGCTTGGAGGTCACAGATACTTTGTCTCTTTTATTGATAGTTTATCTGGGCATTGTTGGATATATCCTATGAGATAAAGGTGTGAAGCCATAGATATGTTAGTGAAGTGGAAAGGAAGAATGGAGAAGCAGACAGGTAGGAAGATCAAGAAGCTACAGATTTGGTAATGTTGAAAGATACATGAACCAATTCCTACGATTTGGCCAGAACACTGGTATTGGTACTCACTTCACAGAAGGTATACATGGGTTGGCTAAGGAAGTAAACCGTTCCTTGCTGGAGAAGGTTCGATGTTTGTTGTCTAATGCAGGATTAGACAAATCGTTTTGGGCTAAGGCGATTGTGTATGCTAGCCATCTCATAAATGGATCGACTACGATAGGAGGTAAAACTCCATTGGAAATTTGGTCTGAGAAAGCTACTCAAGATCATGATTTGCTGTGAGAATTTAGAAGTCCGACGTACTTCAGTGCCAAAGATGGCAATGTGAATCCGCAAGCAAAGAAGTTTGTATTTTTTGGTGTCAAAAGAAATATGAAAGGCTACAGGTTATGGGACCCCGAAAACAAGAAGATCGTGTTGAGTAGGCATGTCACGTTTGATGAGACTTCAGTGTTGAAGTCTACCGTCTCTCAGCAGGTGGAGAGGACAGAGACCAATGAAGTGTCGCAGCGGGTGGAGGTTGATGCCACTCCACCATCACCAGTTGGTTCGGTATCAGTGAAGACTTCACCGGATGTGACACCGGATGGAGATCATGTAGCCAGGGTTGATACTGAATAGGTTGAAGACATTGATGAGAATCTTGAATTGTTTGCAGCCATTGGAACCAAGGTAAAACCTTGCACGTGGGTAAAGAAGTATAAATCTCAAGCTTGTGATCGTGACAAGCTCAAGTTGAAGGCCGTTGTTCTCCATGACAGTAGTGAGGAGGTTCATATGACTCAGCCAGATAGGTTTGCTGCTAAAGATTCAGGTACAAGTGCTTGAGCTTGATGGCGCTCATTTACAATTGAAATCACCTGGGGGGTTGAATAGGTGATAATGCTAATCTAGTGAACTTAATGCGGAATTTAAAAATTAATTGCAATTACATACAAGCAAGTAATTTAAGCAAAGAATATAATGCAAGAGATAAGAGCAAGTAAACCAAACGCAAACACCGAGAATTTTTTCGAGGTTCGAGCACCCAGCTCTACGTCCCCGCCTTCACCCAGAAGGATTTCTAACCACTATAACTTCACAAAGAATTACAATCGCACCGGAGTACCCAACTCCACAATCTCAAGTACAAGTTCTCTCTTGGTGATCAAAAGACCACAAACTATCTTTTGCAAAAACCTTTTTCCCTTGCAAGAACCCTGTAGAATAATGGTTAGAATTGAAGCTCAAATATTGTAAGTGGAAAAGAAAATGAACTTGAGAGAGTTTAGAAAATAAAACTTCAATGATGAGAGATTCTTCAGCACAAAAACCAAGGACCAAACTCTTTTGAAAGCCTTTGAAAACTTTTGAAACTTTTTGTAAATGCTTGTTGTGTTAAAAACTCTCCCTAATCACCCATGAGATGGAAAGGAAAGCAAGGGAGGATATGGCTCCTTCCAAAAAGAAGACTATCGCCTTCAAGAGTCAAGCTACACACTCCGATGAAGATGATGAAGAAGAAGATGATGAGGAGCTCTCACTCCTTGTTAAGAATGTCCGGAGGATGTACAACAAGGCGAAGTACCAAGGTAGAAGAAGATGGCAAGGAGGCAAAGAAGAAAGGAAGATTGTGTGCTTCAATTGCCACAGACCGGGACACATTGTGGCGGAGTGTCCGGACAAAGCTAAGCCCTCCACTTCAAAGAAGCCTTACAAGAAGAAGGCTATGAAGGCAACTTGGGATTCGGAGACCGAATCCGAGGAAGAAATAGACACCGCCAACATGTGCTTCATGGCTAATGAAGGCACAAGCAAGATAACCTCTTCCCCTTCTCATGATAATGAACTTTCTATGGATGTGTTAGAAGAGGCTTTTGTTGAGTTGTCACAAACTATGATTTCTTAAAGAAAAAGTATCTTAAAATGAAAAAGGATAATGAATCTTTAAGTCTTCAAGTTTTTACTCTTACAAAAGAAAAAGATGATTTGGTTTCCACTTTGGCTACTACCAAAAATGATTTTGAAAAATATAAGATTTCTTGCAAAGGTAAGGCCCCACTAATTGATTCAAATGAAGTTACTATGCTTAAGGAAAGATTAGACTCATTAAGTGTTGTTTTGAAAGATTGTGAGTTTAACAAGAAGAAAATTGAGGCTATGTTTCCTAAGAAACAAGCCCCAAAGAAAAATGCTCATGCTCGTGTTCATGCTACACAACCTAAACAACATGGCAAAACCCCAAAACATGCTCACACTACACATACACATCATGCATTCATGTATGGTAGAGTGTTCTCATGTTCACATTGTGGACGGAAAGGGCACTTAGCCAATTTTTGCTATGATAGATTAAACGTTTCACGTCATAATGTTTGGGTTCGAGGCACTAACTTTAAAGGACCCAAGAAAGTTTGGGTACCAAAATCAACAATTATGTTAAATGATGTAGGTACTTTCCAAATCCCAACGACGTAGAGGATTGTGGTATCTTGATAGCGGTTGCTCAAGGCACATGACTTGGGACATCAACAACTTTGCAACCCTATCAAGATATCATGAAGGTGGCACCGTCACCTTCGGAGATGACGCCAAGGGTAAAATATCGGTATTGGTAATGTAAAACTTGGCACCTCTCCTTTAATTGAAAATGTAGTTTTAGTTGATGGCCTCAAGCATATCTCTTGAGTGTTAGTCAACTTTGTGATAAAGGTTTTGATATTATTTTTGATAATGTTGCTTGTAAAGTAATTGATAGAACTTCTAATGTTTGTGTATTTTCCGGTTTTCGTGAAAGTAATGTTTATATGATTGATATGTTAAATATGTCTTGTAATATTACTTGTTTGAAAGCCCTCGATGATGACTCTTGGTTGTGGCATAGGAGATTAGGGCATATTTCTTTTGATCACATTTCTAGGTTAAACATAAAGGAAATGGTGAAAGGTATTCCTTGCTTGAATTTTGAAAGGATCGAGTTTGTGACGCATGTCAATTTGGGAAACAAACTAAGTCTTCTTTCAAGTCAATTAAGGATATCATGACATCACGTCCTTTGGAGTTAATCCATATGGATCTTTTTGGCCCTACACAAACCAAAAGTCTAAGTGGGAATAGATTTGCTTATGTTTTGGTTGATGACTTTTCAAGATTTACTTGGGTTTTCTTTCTTGAACATAAAGCCAAGCATTTTCTTATTTTCAAACTTTTAAGAAAAGAGTTGAAAAAGAAAAAGATGTTTCGATTTTGAGAATAAGAAGTGATAGAGGAGGTGAATTCATTAACCAACCCTTTATCACTTTTTGTGATGAACATGGAATAAAGCATGAACTTTCTTGTCCTAGAACTCCACAACAAAATGGAGTAGTTGAACGGAAAAATAGAACATTACAAGAGATGGCTAGGACAATGCTAAGTGAATATGGTTTACCACATTATTTGTGGGCCGAGGCCGTTAATACATCATGCTATATATCAAATCGTGTTTTCTTATACAAAAATACTACTAAAACTTCTTTTGAAATGTATTTTTCTAGAAAACCTAATGTTTCCTATTTTAAAGTTTTTGGATGCAAATGTTTTGTTTTAAATACAAAAGATAATTTAGGAAAGTTTGATGCTAAATCTTATGAGGCTATTTTTGTAGGTTACTCAAACACTAGTAAGGCTTATAGAGTTTTCATTAGATCATCATTGACTATTGAAGAGTCTATTCATGTTAAGTTTGAGGAATCTAACAAATTTGTTAAGAATGTTGTAGAAATAGATGCATTGGATGAAGGTTTGGAGAAAGTGACCTTGGAGGATGCTTCTACTATGGGAGACAAACCAAAGGATGATGAAGGAAGCGAAGCTAAGGTGGAAGTGGCACAAGGAAATGAAAATCAAACACATGAGGTGGAGCCTACTCAACCACTACCAAAGGATTGGAGATACAATCCACATCATCCCAAGGACCTCGTCATAGGTGAAGTATCAAAAGGGGTAACTACTCGCTCTAGACTTCATGACTATTGTGGTAACTATGCATTCATTTCTCATATTGAACCCAAAATGTCCTCGAAGCCGAGGCCGATTCATATTGGTTGCTAGCCATGCAAGAGGAGCTCAATCAATTTGAGCGCAACCAAGTTTGGCACCTTGTTCCTAGGCCCCACGATAGACCAACAATTGGTACTAAGTGGATCTTTAAGAACAAGTTGGATGAATCGGGTAATGTAGTTAGAAACAAGGCTAGGTTAGTTGCCCAAGGTTACACTCAAATCGAAGGGATCGATTTTGAAGAAACCTTTGCACCCGTAGCACGGCTTGAAGCCATACGGATGACACTAGCATTTGCCTCATATAAAGATTTCAAATTATTTCAAATGGATGTTAAAAGTGCTTTTCTAAATGGATTTATTGAAGAGGAGGTGTATGTTGAACAACCCCCCGGGTTTGTTGATCTTACACATCCGGATTTTGTTTTAAATTAGACAAAGCTCTTTATGGTTTAAAACAAGCCCCTAGGGCTTGGTATGAAAGACTTTCTTCATTTTTGATTTCAAATGGTTTTAAGAAAGGTAAAATTGACACAACATTGTTTACTAAACATGTAGAAAAAGATATCCTTATTGTGCAAATTTATGTAGATGATATTATTTTTGGTTCTACTAATGAATCTCTTTGCAAAGCTTTTGAGTCATGCATGAAGGATGAATTTGAAATGTCTATGATGGGGGAACTCAACTATTTCCCTGGACTCCAAATCAAGCAAAAGAAGGATGGGATCTTCATCAATCAAGCCAAGTACACAAAGGAACTAATCAAAAGGTTTGGGCTTGAAGGATCGAAAGTAAGCAAAACTCCCATGGCAACAACTACAAAGCTTGATAAGGATGAACAAGGTAAAAGTATAGACATTAAATTATATCGTAGCATGATTGGTAGTTTGCTTTATTTGACGGCTAGTAGGCCGGATATTATGTTTTCCGTTTGTCTTTGTGCACGTTTTCAATCTTGTCCTAAAGAATCTCACATAATTGCGGTTAAACGCATAATTAGATACCTTAAGGGCACTATTGAAATGGGTTTGTGGTATCCTAAAACCGGATTATTTGAAATGAAGAGTTTTTTGGATGCCGACTATGCGGGTTGTAGGGTGGATAGGAAGAGCACAAGTGGAACATGTCAATTCTTAGGTAATTGTCTTGTATCTTGGTCTTCCAAAAAGCAAAATTCGGTAGCCCTATCAACCGCCAAGGCGGAGTATGTTGCAGCCGGAGCTTGATGTGCACAAGTTCTTTGGATGAAACATACTCTCCTTGACTATGATTTATACTTTGATCATGTTAAAATATTTTGTGATAATACTAGTACTATTCACATGACAAAGAATGCAAATCAACATAGTAAAACCAAACACATTGACATTAGGTATCACTTTCTTAGAGATCATTAGGAGAAAGGTGATATTGAGATTGATTATGTTTCTACCGATTTTCAACTTGCCGATATTTTTACTAAACCTCTAGATTATGCTAGATTTTCTTTTATTTGTGGTGAGTTGAATGTTTGCATGATGGATTCTTAAAAATAAATTTTTCAATTGGTATTTTAACCCTTTTTTGATGTATGACAAAAAGGGGGAGAATAAGTTGTTTAATAGTTTGCTATTTTGAATTTGAATAAGTTTAAGAGTTTGATATTTTGAATTTGTTTGAGTTTGTTAAGTTTGTTTATTTAAGTTTTTGACAAAACTATTTTGCCTTGAATGCTTTATGTATTGTGCTTCCATAGTTAAATTTTTATGCTTTATGTATTGTGCTTCCATAGTTAACTTTTTATACATAGCATTATTTGAGGGGGAGTTTTTCAAGCTCTTCTTCCATGTTTAACCTATATGTTTTGTCATCATCAAAAAGGGGAGATTGTTGGCCCAAGGTTACAATCACCCATGATTAGTGTATTTTGATGATTACAAAACATATTAGTTATTTGTACTAATACATTTGTTGTTTAAGTGTGTTTCAGATTTCTATTCATTCTAGAAGTCTTCTCTCACAAATACAAGGATTTGGACTCAAGTCAACTCCAATTGGGCTCAAGGAACAAGTGTTGAAGATTATATGAAGAAGCCTATTGAAGATCTTGAAGTCCTTAGAAACTTTGTAAGAAATAGAATGTTAAAGTTTGAGTATATGAAATTTGGCTCTAGGATTTGCACATACACTTGTTTCATATATTTCCTATGTTTTGAAAATGGTTATTTCTAAGTTTTATGCCTTAGTTTATATATACATGTACCAAAAGCTTTATATCTTGAAAATCTTGTATAAAACATGTGTATAAACTATTTTCTGCATAATACTTAGCTATATGTATTTTTAAAATATTTCTCAAAATTTTTCTAACTCAAAAACCAGCCCAGTTTTTCAGTTTCAGGCAACTCCGGCCGACCGGCCCGGTCGACCGGTGATGTGTCTGGACATGCACTGTTTGTGCATGTCTGTCGGTCGACCGGACCGGTCGACCGACGGAGAGCAAATTGCTCACAGTTTGTTTCGGTCGACCGGACCGGTCGACCGGAAGAAGGAAACTGTGTCTCCTATTTTGGGACGGTCGACCGGACCGTCGACCGAGAGCCAACGGCTCTTTGCAGCTGGCCTTGCGGTCGACCGGACCGGTCGACCGCCAAGCCTGCTATAGCCTAACGGCTCTTTCCTCTTTGGGCTATTCTGAAAAACTGTTTTTGTTTTCAGCTTTAACAGATTTTTGGAGAGTTGTTGGGGAGCTTTTTCAGAGAAAATAAGACCAAAAGAATTGTTTTTAACCTATTTTTAACCCTATAAATAGAGGAGAAGTCTCTCTTTCATTTCACCAAGAAAAATCCTCAAGTTTGTATTGTTTTCAAAAGAGAAAAGAAAAGAGTTTAAAGCTTTCATTCCAATTCTTTTTGAGCCTGTTTTTCAGTTGTGTTTGATTACTAATATCACTCTACAACTGAAGTTTTTCTCACCACACTTCATAGAGCCAAAAATCCTATACTCATTCTATAGTGAAGTTGTAATTGAAGTGAGAGTGTTTGTAAAAGAGTTTGAGAAATAGTGTAGTGATCTTGTTGTGATCACTTTGTTCTTGTATTCCTTTCCTTGTGGAGCAACCTCTTCGGTAGAGGTCCTTTGTACTCGTGGAGCTCGGTGCTCGGTCTTCGGTAGACCAAATTGTAAAGGCGTCCTCGGTGGATAGTGGAAACCCTTCACGGAGGTGAAGGCGGGGAGTAGAGCGGTGGCTCGAACCTCGAAACAAATCACTTTGTTTGCGATTGCCTTTGCGTCTAATTCTTGCTTTACTTCTCAATAGCTCCTTATTGCTTTCTATTGCAAAACTTGTGATATTGTTTAATTCTCTTGTGCTACTATTTGCTTGCTTGTAATTCTTGCCATATATCATTGTGTTTGCATCATTCTTCATATCATTCATTTCATACTTGTGTGTGCCAATCCCGTACTCATCCAACAAGAGCTTCACATAGCGCCTCAACCCATATCAAGGGGAATCTAGAGGAGTTTAGTCCAGAGCCTCGCAAGAGGAATTCGGCTACACTTGTTGAATTGTACTAAGTTGAGCCTCACTTGTTTTAGGTTCCGCATTTAGAGAGTTAAAATTTTAAGATTAGCAAAACACCTATTCACCCCCCTCTAGGTGTTTTTCAATTGGTATCAGAGCTTGGACTCTAGGATTTGGTTTAACAAGCTTAGAGAAGATCCTAATTTGCTAATCATTTCATTCACATTCATATAGTAAAAATGGCCGATGGAATTAAGACCCCTCCTAAGTTTGATGGACTTAACTTTCCCATATGGAAAGTTAAGATGACCGTGTTTTTGCAATCTCTAGGTAGCCGAGTTGCAAAAGCCGTGACTAAGTCCTTTAGTGTACCCCCCGGTGACGAATCCACTTGGTCCGAAATAGAGACTAAGGAATTCGATGCCAATGCCAAAGCTCACTATGCACTTCTACAAGCCCTTAATGATGATGACATTTCTAGGGTTATCCATTACAAATCCGCATATGAGATTTGGTCACACTTGATAGTCACTCATGAGGGGACCTCACAAGTAAAGAAGGCTAAGATTGACCTTCTTCGGTCCCAATATGAAACATTTAGCATGCAAGAAAATGAAACCATAGATGATATGGTTACAGATTTACCAAGATTACTAATGGACTCTCTTCTTTAGGTGAAGATATCAACAATGATCAAAGAGTAAGGAAGATCATCCGTGCACTTCCTCCTTCATGGGAAGTTAAAGCAACAACCTTGAAGGAACTCAACGACAATGAAGAGATGGAGCTTATAGGTCTCATTGGGAACCTCAAAACCCATGAGATGGAAAGGAAAGCAGGGAGGATATGGCTCCTTCCAAAAAGAAGACTATCGCCTTCAAGAGTCAAGCTACACACTCCGATGAAGATGATGAAGAAGAAGATGATGAGGAGCTCTCACTCCTTATTAAGAATGTCCGGAGGATGTACAACAAGGCGAAGTACCAAGGTAGAAGAAGATGGCAAGGAGGCAAAGAAGAAAGGAAGATTGTGTGCTTCAATTGCTAAAGACCGGGACACATTGTGGCGGAGTGTCCGGACAAAGCTAAGCCCTCCACTTCAAAGAAGCCTTACAAGAAGAAGGCTATGAAGGCAACTTGGGATTCGGAGACCGAATCCGAGGAAGAAATAGACACCGCCAACATGTGCTTCATGGCTAATGAAGGCACAAGCAAGGTAACCTCTTCCCCTTCTTATGATAATGAACTTTCTATGGATGTGTTAGAAGAGGCTTTTGTTGAGTTGTCACAAAACTATGATTTCTTAAAGAAAAAGTATCTTAAAATGAAAAAGGATAATGAATCTTTAAGTCTTCAAGTTTTTACTCTTACAAAAGAAAAAGATGATTTGGTTTCCACTTTGGCTACTACCAAAATGATTTTGAAAAATATAAGATTTCTTGCAAAGGTAAGGCCCCACTAATTGATTCAAATGAAGTTACTATGCTTAAGGAAAGATTAGACTCATTAAGTGTTGTTTTGAAAGATTGTGAGTTTAAAAAGAAGAAAATTGAGGCTATGTTTCCTAAGAAACAAGCCCCAAAGAAAAATGCTCATGCTCCTGTTCATGCTACACAACCTAAACAACATGGCAAAACCCCAAAACATGCTCACACTACACATACACATCATGCATTCATGTATGGTAGAGTGTTCTCATGTTCACATTGTGGACGGAAAGGGCACTTAGCCAATTTTTGCTATGATAGATTAAACGTTTCACGTCATAATGTTTGGGTTCGAGGCACTAACTTTAAAGGACCCAAGAAAGTTTGGGTACCAAAATCAACAATTATGTTAAATGATGTAGGTACTTTCCAAATCCCAACGACGTAGAGGATTGTGGTATCTTAATAGCGGTTGCTCAAGGCACATGACTTGGGACATCAACAACTTTGCAACCCTATCAAGATATCATGAAGGTGGCACCGTCACCTTCGGAGATGACGCCAAGGGTAAATCATCGGTATTGGTAATGTAAAACTTGGCACCTCTCCTTTAATTGAAAATGTAGTTTTAGTTGATGGCCTCAAGCATAATCTCTTGAGTGTTAGTCAACTTTGTGATAAAGGTTTTGATATTGTTTTTGATAATGTTGCTTGGAAAGTAATTGATAGAACTTCTAATGTTTGTGTATTTTCCGGTTTTCGTGAAAGTAATGTTTATATGATTGATATGTTAAATATGTCTTGTAATATTACTTGTTTGAAAGCCCTCAATGATGACTCTTGGTTGTGGCATAGGAGATTAGGGCATATTTCTTTTGATCACATTTCTAGGTTAAACACAAAGGAAATGGTGAAAGGTATTCCTTGCTTGAATTTTGAAAAGGACCGAGTTTGTGACGCATGTCAATTTGGGAAACAAACTAAGTCTTCTTTCAAGTCATTAAGGATATCATGACATCACGTCCTTTGGAGTTAATCCATATGGATCTTTTTGGCGCTACACAAACCAAAAGTCTAAGTGGGAATAGATTTGCTTATGTTTTGGTTGATGACTTTTCAAGATTTACTTGGGTTTTCTTTCTTGAACATAAAAGCCAAGCATTTTCTTATTTTCAAACTTTTAAGAAAAGAGTTGAAAAAGAAAAAGATGTTTCGATTTTGAGAATAAGAAGTGATAGAGGAGGTGAATTCATTAACCAACCCTTTATCACTTTTTGTGATGAACATGGAATAAAGCATGAACTTTCTTGTCCTAGAACTCCACAACAAAATGGAGTAGTTGAACGGAAAAATAGAACATTACAAGAGATGGCTAGGACAATGCTAAGTGAATATGGTCTACCACATTATTTGTGGGCCGAGGCCGTTAATACATCATGCTATATATCAAATCGTGTTTTCTTATGCAAAAATACTACTAAAACTTCTTTTGAAATGTATTTTTCTAGAAAACCTAATGTTTCCTATTTAAAGTTTTTGAATGCAAATGTTTTTTGTTTTAAATACAAAAGATAGTTTACGAAAGTTTGATGCTAGATCTTATGAGGCTATTTTTGTAGGTTAAGGCTTATAGAGTTTTCATTAGATCATCATTGACTATTGAAGAGTCTATTCATGTTAAGTTTGAGGAATCTAACAAGTTTGTTAAGAATGTTGTAGAAATAGATGCATTGGATGAAGGTTTGGAGAAAGTGACCTTGGAGGATGCTTCTACTATGGGAGACAAACCAAAGGATGATGAAGGAAGCGAAGCTAAGGTGGAAGAGGCACAAGGAAATGCAAATTAAACACATGAGGTGGAGCCTACTCAACCACTACCAAAGGATTGGAGATACAATCCACATCATTCCAAGGACCTCGTCATAGGTGAAGTATCAAAAAGGGTAACTACTCGCTCTAGACTTCATGACTATTGTGGTAACTATGCATTCATTTCTCATATTGAACCCAAAAATGTCCTCGAAGCCGAGGCCGATTCATATTAGTTGCTAGCCATGCAAGAGGAGCTCAATCAATTTGAGCGCAACCAAGTTTGGCACCTTGTTCCTAGGCCCCACGATAGACCAACAATTGGTACTAAGTGGATCTTTAAGAACAAGTTGGATGAATCGGGTAATGTAGTTAGAAACAACGCTAGGTTAGTTGCCCAAGGTTACACTCAAATCGAAGGGATCGATTTTGAAGAAACCTTTGCACCCGTAGCACGGCTTGAAGCCATACGGATGACACTAGCATTTGCCTCATATAAAGATTTCAAATTATTTCAAATGGATGTTAAAAGTGCTTTTCTAAATGGATTTATTGAAGAGGAGGTGTATGTTGAACAACCCCCCGGGTTTGTTGATCCTACACATCCGGATTTTGTTTTTAAATTAGACAAAGCTCTTTATGGTTTAAAACAAGCCCCTAGGGCTTGGTATGAAAGACTTTCTTCATTTTTGATTTCAAATGGTTTTAAGAAAGGTAAAATTGACACAACATTGTTTACTAAACATGTAGAAAAAGATATTCTTATTGTGCAAATTTATGTAGATGATATTATTTTTGGTTCTACTAATGAATCTCTTTGCAAAGCTTTTGAGTCATGCATGAAGGATGAATTTGAATGTCTATGATGGGGGAACTCAACTATTTCCTTGGACTCCAAATCAAGCAAAAGAAGGATGGGATCTTCATCAATCAAGCCAAGTACACAAAGGAACTAATCAAAAGGTTTGGGCTTGAAGGATCGAAAGTAAGCAAAACTCCCATGGCAACAACTACAAAGCTTGACAAGGATGAACAAGGTAAAAGTGTAGACATTAAATTATCATAGCATAATTGGTAGTTTGCTTTATTTGACGGCTAGTAGGCCGGATATTATGTTTTCCGTTTGTCTTTGTGCACGTTTTCAATCTTGTCCTAAAGAATCTCACATAATTGCGGTTAAACGCATAATTAGATACCTTAAGGGCACTATTGAAATGGGTTTGTGGTATCCTAAAACCGGATTATTTGAAATGAAGAGTTTTTCGGATGCCGACTATGCGGGTTGTAGGGTGGATAGGAAGAGCACAAGTGGAACATGTCAATTCTTAGGTAATTGTCTTGTATCTTGGTCTTCCAAAAAGCAAAATTCGGTAGCCCTATCAACCGCCGAGGCGGAGTATGTTGCAGCCGGAGCTTGTTGTGCACAAGTTCTTTGGATGAAACATACTCTCCTTGACTATGATTTACACTTTGATCATGTTAAAATATTTTGTGATAATACTAGTACTATTCACATGACAAAGAATGCAAATCAACATAGTAAAACCAAACACATTGACATTAGGTATCACTTTCTTAGAGATCATTACGAGAAAGGTGATATTGAGATTGATTATGTTTCTACCGATTTT
The DNA here is from genome assembly GCA_038442645.1 of Agave tequilana. Taxonomy (NCBI): domain Eukaryota; kingdom Viridiplantae; phylum Streptophyta; class Magnoliopsida; order Asparagales; family Asparagaceae; genus Agave; species Agave tequilana. The sequence goes on along the minus strand of JAVJIF010012046.1, from coordinate 126,713 downwards.
CAACTTGCCGATATTTTTACTAAACCTCTAGATTATGCTAGATTTTCTTTTATTTGTGGTGAGTTGAATGTTTGCATGATGGATTCTTAAAAATAAAATTTTTCAATTGGTATTTTAACCCTTTTTGATGTATGACAAAAAGGGGGAGAATAAGTTGTTTAAGAGTTTGCTATTTTGAATTTGAATAAGTTTAAGAGTTTGATATTTTGAATTTGTTTGAGTTTGTTAAGTTTGTTTATTTAAGTTTTTGACAAAACTATTTTGCCTTGAATGCTTTATGTATTGTGCTTCCATAGTTAAATTTTTATGCTTTATGTATTGTGCTTCCATAGTTAACTTTTTATACATAGCATTATTTGAGGGGGAGTTTTTCAAACTCTTCTTCCATGTTTAACCTATATGTTTTGTCATCATCAAAAAGGGGGAGATTGTTGGCCCAAGTTACAATCACCCATGATTAGTGTATTTTGATGATTACAAAACATATTTGTTATTTTGTACTAATAACATTTGTTGTTTAAGTGTGTTTCAGATTTCTATTCATTCTAGAAGTCTTCTCTCACAAATACAAGGATTTGGACTCAAGTCAACTCCAATTGGGCTCAAGGAACAAGTGTTGAAGATTATATGAAGAAGCCTATTGAAGATCTTGAAGTCCTTAGAAACTTTGTAAGAAATAGAATGTTAAAGTTTGAGTATATGAAATTTGGCTCTAGGATTTGCACACACACTTGTTTCATATATTTCCTATGTTTTGAAAATGGTTATTTCTAAGTTTTATGCCTTAGTTTATATATACATGTACCAAAAGCTTTATATCTTGAAAATCTTGTATAAACATGTGTATAAACTATTTTCTTCATAATACTTAGCTATATGTATTTTTAAAATATTTCTCAAAATTTTTCTAACTCAAAAACCAGCCCAGTTTTTCAGTTTCAGGCAACTCCGGCCGACCGGCCCGGTCGACCGGTGATGTGTCTGGACATGCACTGTTTGTGCATGTCTGTCGGGTCGACCGGACCGGTCGACCGACGGAGAGCAAATTGCTCACAGTTTGTTTCGGTCGACCGGACCGGTCGACCGGAAGAAGGAAACTGTGTTTCCTCTTTTGGGACGGTCGACGGACCGGTCGACCGAGAAACGGCTCTTTGCAGCTAGCCTTGCGGTCGACCGGACCGGTCGACCGCCAAGCCTGCTATAGCCTAACGGCTCTTTCCTCTTTGGGCTATTCTGAAAACTGTTTTTGTTTTCAGCTTTAACAGATTTTTGGAGAGTTGTTGGGGAGCTTTTTCAGAGAAAATAACCAAAAAATTGTTTTTAACCTATTTTAACCCTATAAGGATAAGTCTCTCTTTCATTTCACCAAGAAAATCCTCAAGTTTGTATTGTTTTCAAAAGAGAAAAGAAAAAAGTTTAAAGCTTTCATTCCAATTCTTTTTGAGCCTGTTTTTCAGTTGTGTTTGATTACTAATATCACTCTACAACTGAAGTTTTTCTCACCACACTTCATAGAGCAAAAATCCTATACTCATTCTATAGTGAAGTTGTAATTGAAGTGAGAGTGTTTGTAAAAGAGTTTGAGAAATAGTGTAGTGATCTTGTTGTGATCACTTTGTTCTTGTATTCCTTTCCTTGTGGAGCAACCTCTTCGGTAGAGGTCCTTTGTACTCGGTGGAGCTCGGTGCTCGGTCTTCGGTAGACCAAATTGTAAAGGCGTCCTCGGTGGATAGTGGAAACCCTTCACGGAGGTGAAGGCGGGGAGTAGAGCGGTGGCTCGAACCTCGAAACAAATCACTTTGTTTGCGATTGCCTTTGCGTCTAATTCTTGCTTTACTTCTCAATAGCTCCTTATTGCTTTCTATTGCATACTTGTGATATTGTTTAATTCTCTTGTACTACTATTTGCTTGCTTGTAATTCTTGCCATATATCATTGTGTTTGCATCATTCTTCATATCATTCATTTCATACTTGTGTGTGCCAATCCCGTACTCATCCACAAGAGCTTCACATAGCGCCTCCCATATCAAGGGGAATCAAGAGGAGTTTAGTCCAGAGCCTCGCAAGAGGAATTCGGCTACGCTTGTTGAATTGTACTAAGTTGAGCCTCACTTGTTTTAGGTTCCGCATTTAGAGAGTTAAAATTTTTAAGATTAGCAAAAACACCTATTCACCCCCCCTCTAGGTGTTTTTCAAAAGAGTAAACCCTCATAATGCTAATTAGGAAGTATTAGACCCAGAAAATACCATTTAAACACGTTTAGAGAAGAAAAAGACAAATTTAAAATGTGTTTAAAAACTAGTCGTTATGGCTGAAACGACTATCTCGGTCGACTGGCCGGTCGACCGGGATTCAAACAAAAAGAGCCGTTGCAGGCTCTCAGTCGACCGCCCGGTCGACCGAATCAAACAGAGACCAACACCACTTCAGTCGGCCAGCCGCCCGGTCAACCGAAGGTCTCCGGTCGACCGCCCGGTCGACCGTGAAACATGCACATGGATACACACAAAAACTGCCAGAAGTCCAGTCGACTGGGTCGGTCGACCGAACTGACCTTACTTAGTGACGGTCGACCGGTCGGTCGACCGGCTCAGGCCAAAAGTCAAAATTGAAACATAATTTTGAAAGGGATTTGAAATCTAACAAAATAGTTTTGATTATAGATATATATAAAACATAAAATTGAGTTTGTAATCAAAAGGCTTTGTATTAAAATATTTTATATATATTTATAGGGAATATTTCTAGGAAAGGCATGTGCGCAAAAACGTGTGTGTGTGTTGGAATATGGAGCTTCAACCCTATTCACTATTCTTTAACAAAAATTATAAAACTAAAAACAAATCTAATGAAGTCTTTTTGAGCAATATTGAAGTCTTGAGCCATGCAAAGCCTAGCTAGAGCCTTCTCTTCTATGTTCCTTCCTTGATGTGCCATAAGCCTTCTTTGCTCCATGAACCTAGAATTTCTTGCAAAAGCTAAGCAATGGCCTCCAAACATGGTACAAACCTGAAACTTATCTTGAACAAACTTATTAGTACAAATATAGCTCTTAAGTGTTTTGTTATCATCAAAACTCTAAACAAATGGAGAGTGTAACCTTTTGGGCCAACAACAATGAACTACGGTTGGCTTGATCCTTTGGGCAAGGTACATAGGTAGCCGTGAAGGCGCAGTCGTATTTGGTGATGTAACTCGTATGAAGCTATTTAGGTTCTCGAGAAGCTGATTGGAGCTTCACGTAGAGGTGGAGAGTTGGACTTCACGTAGAGGTGAAGCATTTTGATCTCGATGAACAGTTGATCTTCTAGTGAGAAGATGGTTGAGCTTGCATAGTAGGGGTGTGCATCCAGTTGTTGAAGCTGATAATGGTGTTCGATGTGCTCTACTCAGACTTGGTTGGATCGTTAACTGAAGACATGTAGACTAGAGAGAGCCAGTCAGTGAGTTTTAAATTATTATTATTGTTTGGTTATTAAATGATTATTATTACTATTATTCATCCAATTCATATCCCTCTGCCCATGATAACAACCCATGAGATCTAACACTGCTACTGAGAATTATATTACACCCAACACGAATTTTAGAAATATATTACACCCAACACGAATCATCAGAACAATGACCACTATAAACACGACATTATACAGGGTATCCATCAGTTTCCCCATCCCCACTATAAGTTATATAATTATTATAATATAATATTATTATAATCATTATGTAACAGGAGTACAAGATACAGGAGTTCAGAAGTACAAGAGTATAGGAGATACATGATCACTGTATATTATAACAGGATAGTAGGTGTTACGTAATTAACCGGTCTGTGTCAGGTCAGGTGACAATATATCATGTAACATAAATAAATATAGAATATAAATAAATACAGAATCAAGCATCATATGTCAGATAATTAGCATATCATGTAACATAATACAGGAAAACAATATAGTTGAATATTTTAAACTTTTCACAAAAATAATATAAATAATAATAAATTCTCAACTATTATAATAATAGTAATAATAATTGATTAACAACCAAGCGAACAACCAAGCGGAGCTAAGCAAGACTGGAGCAAGCTAGTGTACATCACTAGACGTTATCACGCTCGGCGTGGTTACCGCTCGCGGCACTGCTAAACACACACAGTGAAGCGAGCGTATGGACACTATGCTAACGCACATAGCGAAGCCATGCTCACGACCTAACTACGTTCGAATAGAGCAACGGTAAAGCATTGAGCGCTAGGCCCACCTACCAGATGGAGCATGTAAAACCCAGAGGGTTTAAACTCGGAGGCTTTAGTATAGCCCGAAGCTGAGTATAGCCCGAAGGCTGAGCCTGGAGGCTAGAGTATAACCCGAAGGCTGAGCCCAAAGGCTGTATAAGTACCTGCATAAATGTTAGTACAAGCACATGGACATATACAAATATCGCCTATTCTATTACAAACATTTACTACACATGGTACAGTATATCGCTGATACATTTACAACATCGTTACACAAGACAACAAACACCTAAATACAAGAAACATAAACTTGCAACACAAAAAATAGTACACACTCAAATAAAAATTAAGTACTCGCTAGAGGAGGAGAAAAGCACACACCTAATTAATAACTTGGGCAGGGGGAAACTTTGGGAAAACACCAGAGGCATTAGCGTGTAATACGCGAGAAGAGAGAAATATAGAGAGATAGAGAAGGAAGAAAGAGTGAGTTTTAAAGAGAAAATATAAAGAGAAAAGGCGACGGCTAGGGTAGAGAGAGAAGAAACGGAAGAAAGAGACCAGAGAGAGGAAAAACAGAAGAGAGGAAGAGAAAGCGTGAGAGAAAGAAAGAGCAGGGAAGAGAGAGAGAGAGTAAGACAAGAGAGAGAAAGCACGAGAAAACAAAGAGCAGGAAGGGAGTGAGAGAACTAGAGAAAGGGAGATGAGAGGGGGAAAAGATAGTGAGAGAATTAAAAAGAGAAAGAAGAAAGAGAATAGAGAGAAATAGAGAGATAGTGAGAGAGAGAGAGAGAAAGATGGAAAAGGAGGAGAGGAGTTTGGGGGTGGACGGCGGCGGTTGGGGCCTGGGTGGAGGAGGAGGGTTTTGAAGATGGTGGTTATGGGTGTAAAAAATGGTGATGGTGGTGGTGTTGATTGGTGGTGATAGCGGGGATTTTGGTGGTGAATGGAGGTGGAGTTATGGGTGAAGATGATGGTGGTTATATTGGAGGAGAATGAGGAGTTGGTGGGGATTTTGGGTGGAGATGGTGGTGATTTTATTGAAGAGGGAAGATAGAAGAGAAGATGGAGGAAGAGTGAGGGATGGTCGTTGGATTATCGCTGCCGGAGAGGGGGCTCACTGGCGGTGGAGGCACCGACCAGAGGGAGGGGGCCGCCGGCTGGATGGGGGAGAGAGTGAGATTATGAGAGAGAGAGTGAGTGAGTGAGTGAGAGAAGGATTGAAGAGAGAGAAATTATAGAAGAGAGAGTTTTAGAGAGAGGGAGGAGGAGAGGGTGGGGGTTGGCTGGAGTTTAGGGCAAGAGAGAGTGGAGAAGAGATGAAGAAGAGAAGAGAAGAGAAAGTAAGAGAAAAGAAGATGGCAGAAGAAAGTGGAAGAGAGAAGAAAAGAAAGGAAAGGAAAAGGAAAAAGAAAAGAAAAAGGAAAAGAAAGAAAGGAAAGAAAAGAAAGAAAAAGAAAGGAGCAGAAAGAAAGAGGGAAAAGGAAAAGAGATGAAAAAGAAAAAGAGGAAAGGGAAAGGAAAAGAAAAGGTAGGAAAGGGAAAAGAAGGGGAAAAAAGAAAAGGGGAAAAAAAAGAAAAATTGAAATAATAGTAAAATAATAATAAATAATAAATAAATAAAATAGGAAAATCAGTTAGGCTCTCGGCTCGGGCTGGGCTCAGGGTCCACAAAATACAAATCAGTAACAAAATAAAAATATGAAAAATAAGAAAAATACGAGCGAAAAATCGGGACACCTATCTAGGTATGTATCCTGTGGAGGGGTATTACAACGTTCTAGCTATTTCACCCTCAGTGGTTATTCAACCTTTACAAGAGGATGAAATCTCTCGGCTAGTTGGAGTACTAGTTACACCACCTCAATGATGATTTGACCTTTATGAGAGAATAAAATCTCTCGGCTAATTGGCATACTAGCTACGTCACCTCAACGGTGATTGGTCCTTTACATATAAACACTAAAAATTTCATACATAACACCATTCTATAATTGTATGTATGTGTGTGTACGTGTGCACGCGTGTATATATATCGCATATCACATGTAAAAGAAGTAATATAACAATTAAGGTAAATCATATGCACCTATACAAATGCACACATCAGCGCTCGGTGCACGTCCAAGTCCTCTTGTTTCAAGCATGAATCACAAATTAACTACACATGCACGGTGCTCGCAACAAATCCTCGTATTCTATATACGTAGCATAACATCACATATGTTCAATATTCCTACACGACTTTACGTGTCTCATACACGAATCGAAATAATGACAAGTGCTCAAAGCACAAACACGATTTTCATATCGAGAAACTATAACTCATTTTACAATAACCTATTTGGTTCTCGTCTAATCTTATTGTTTGATATCGATCAAAGATATCATACAAGGCTCAAGCAAATCATCAGGATCTAGAGAAGGGTTCTCACATGACTCTAGTATGATAAAAATCTCATTTTTATTCACTATAATCCTAGGTCTCATACAACTTACATTTTTATAAATGTAAACTAATCCACACTTACATGGATGCAAACTATCCATCTAGGGATGAAGATGTAATTAATTCATTTGACTCCAAACATGTAAGTAAACTAGAAAATCATATTTTTAATCATTATATTCCTAAATCTCATAAAAAAATATGTTTTATATATGCGAATCAATCAAAACTTATATGGGTTCAATTTATTAATCTCTTATGAACATATAATAAACTCAATTAAATCCAAGCATATTATCAAGTCCTAAATTATATTTTTAGTTATCTCTTTTCTAGTTCTAACAAAAATCATATTTTTGTACATGCGATCTATTTCAAACTTATATGGGGCCGAGGTCCCTAATAAAAGATGCACATATTATAACTTACATGATTCTAAACATGTTAATAAATTAAAATCATATTTTAATTATCATGTTTCTAGATCTGATAAAAATCATGGTTTTACTCATGCAAACTACTTCAAATTCTTATTAATACTATATATCAATCAAAATATGAACATATCATCATATCACATGAATCTAACCATTCTAACATACAAAAATCACATTGTTAATTTCATGGTCACCTTAATCATCAAGAACATGAGGAAACCAACCAAGAGGGTGAATTTGCCTTTACAAGCTAAGAGCGAGAAGATTTAGTGGATGGATCCTTGATGAAAGGCTTCTCCTTGTTAATCTTGCACCAAGAGAAAATCTCTAAGCGCTCTCTCTCTCTCTCTCTCTGTCTCTTTAAATCTCAACCTAAATGAAGAATCAACTCTAAATAGGTATACAAAGGTGGTTAATGCGTCTCTCAAGTTCTTATTGGATCAAGACCTAAGGCTCAAACATAAACCTAAACCCATCAAGCACAAATATTCTGTTAGAAGAAGAAAAGTCCAACTTGACCTCTTCTCAAAAAGTCAAATTCCAAAAAATGTCCTCAATTGTCAATATCAAGACATGGCTGTCGATAGACTAAGTCTTTTTGAGATCACTGTTGAGGCAACTGTCAATCACCTGTTGATAGTTTCTTCAACAGTAGTGTGTCAGCTGTCGATAACTACATATGACTGTCGATAGACTGAGACAACCTTCAGTCTCTATTGGCTCACGATCGATCCGGTTGTCTGTCACTGATATCAGTTGTCGATAGGCAAAGTCTGTGTATGCTATGTGCACAACTCTGGCTGCTAAATCATCAGGAATCTTCGCCACCTTGTTGTGTAGACTTATCCAATAGATGTGAGGCACTTAAAATACTCCTCACACTTGGACATAACAATACATACATAAATAGTAGAGTAAAATAGTTTAAAAATTTTCAGGGTGTTACATCACCCCACATAGACAAGAATTTCATCCCCAAAATTCAACTACCAAGGTATACAACAATTAATCATAGATGATATAAGTTATACAGGATGGGTTAACAAATCTATATATACTTAGCTTCTAAGCGCACGAAACTGGTACATCGAAAGCATATCCAAATAAGGAGACCCTCATATATACCATACGTCATATATAGTTAAGGCTAAATATACATAATCTATGTTAATTCAATATAAATAATACAGACAAATACAATGATAGAGCATGTAAATTACCAAAATTTAAGAAATATATGAATTTAGTAACCAATGACACAAACCTAGCGCGTTGAGGGGATAATACAAACAAGAAAACTCGCATATATATACCATGTGTTCGTGTCATCAATAACGAAATACATACAAATTACATGATAGTATATAAAGAACAAATCATACGTAACTACTGAAACTAACTGTAACTACTGAAACTACAAGTGTTGTACCAATTGATAATCCAATGCAAAATATAACTTTTCGTTAGAGGCAAACATGAACACCTCATTGTTAAACACAAACTCTCTCATTAGATGTATACCAGAAATGCCTCAATGCAAAACATGATCCCTATCATCAGAGGTAAATAATAAATGCCTCAATGCAAAATATTGACCTCTATCATCAGAGGTAAATTAGGAATATCCTGAAAGGTATTTTGAAACTCAGAGACAACTCGTGTCTCACTCAGAGAATGACTGAGGCAAATTATATCCTTAATTAAAAAAAGAGACTACAAGGAATATGCCTTCTATTGCTGTGTTGTTTGCTCCGTGATTGCTTGGAACAATATCATAGACTCGTCCTTGGTATGGTACATGCTGAAGTGGATGCACAGATAAGGTAGACTGAAAATCAATATCTTATCGCGACTTATATATTATGTGCGTCTGACCCTCTAATCACGGCACTAGAGCTGGTGCCTGAATACTCGGCTGTTGTGACTGTGGTTGCTGTTGACATTGATGATGGTACGATGGTTATTGTCACTATTGTGGGTATTGTTATTCCCTCTAGGGCTGCTGATAGCCCTATTGATGATGGTAATGCTGGTGATACTGATCAAGAGCCTATCCGAGGCCTCTCTAATCATGTCACTATGGCCTCCTCCTCTTCCTCCTCCCAGCGTACGACAATCTCTAGCTAGATGGCCCAAATGTCCACAGTTAAAACAAGTTCTAGGTCTATGAAATTCTCATGTATTACGTCTTTCTTGGCCCATCGATGCAAATGGCCTCCTGCCTTTTCCTTTCTCCTTTGTCTGTGCCAGTGCTCTGAAAGTCATCTCTCTAGCCTTCTGGGTAGTGGCATCCTCTAACTCCAGTACCCTTGCTGAGTCCACCACTTCCCTCAGTGTGTGAAGTCTTTGGGAAACTACAAATCTCTAAAACTGAAGTCAAAGTCCCTTCTCGAACATTCGCGCCTTCCTCTCTTTGGTTTGGAACATATTATCGGTGAAATATGACAAGCTGATGAACTTGTCCTCATACACTGATACAGACATATCCCCTGGCTCTAGCGTAAGTAACTCTGCTTCTTTCTTTGCTCTCGTTGTGAAAGATATGTAATGAAGGTCGACTTTCAGATAAATTCTGCCCAAGTAGTGGTAAAACATTCCTTCTCAGAGAATTGCGATCTATACCACTTGCTGGCATCACCTTTCATGCTGAAGGCTGCCAACCTCTGCTTTGAAATAGGATCCACATCCATCAGATCGAGTATGTTCCCCACGTCCTTCTTCCATCTATCCACTACGAGTAGGTCTGATCCTCCTTGAAACTTTGTGCTTGCAGCTTCTGCAACCTCTCAATCGTCTTCATCCAGCTCTCTCACTTCTCTGTTGGTGTAATTATTGCCGCCACAAGAACTACAGTAGCTCTAGCAGTGGTGGAGGTGGATGACCTCCACCTTCTAAGATATCCTCTATCGCCTCCATCTTTGCCCTTAATGGAATTAGGAGGTCAATAAGATACTGGGTCCTTTTTCCTCTTCTGCATTCAGGCCTTTAGTTGTTCAGATCTTGTGGTCAGTTTCTTACAGCATGTTAACATCTGAGATCATGCAGAAAGGACAGTTAGCAACCCTAATAGAAAAAAAAATCTTATAATCAAATAAAACATTCCAAAACAATTGAAATCATAAGTGTGTATACAAATATAAATATCATGAAAATTTTCACATTCGCCCTCACTTGGACTAAGATTTCCTAGCTCGTCCTATATTTGAGCCCTAAGAAATTCTATACTTGTTCTATAATCGACACAAATTTAACCCTTAGGACACCTGAACCTAGAACTCTGATACCAACTGTAATGACCTGAAGTTTCATAAATCAGCTGCTATCAGAGTGTGATATTTTGAGTCATTATAATTTGATATATAACTCAAGAAGTTCAAATACACTAAAGCGAAAGCAATAACATACATATTAAAAAATATGAAGGGATCATAGAAACTGCATGGCATATATATAAAAAAATCCCACTATCTAGGGGTAAAGGTATCGAGTCTCATATACAAGGGGTCCCAACATAGGGATGCAGAGTCTAAACCTGAATATAAAAATCAATATAGGAACATATATACAAAATGAATGACTCTCTACGAAGCACTCCATCTACCTATCAAAATAAAAGACAAGAACTACTCGAGCCTTTGTCACTCAGAGCCTCTCTGGATGCCCTATAAAAGGTCTAAAAATATGTAAATCAATGAGCATCAAATGCCAACAAGTCAACCAAAAAAGATTGCCCTCCGACCATGATCCTGAAGCTGACTAAGTACTAGGTCGAGGAAACAAATGATAAATATCATTAAACATAAAAGAAATAGATAAATGAATCCATGGTATGATGTAGACTTAGTACATAACATAAATATGCGTAATCATGATGATGTACAAGTATCTACTGAAGCACGATGTTACTCGGATGAGCAAGGTACTATCCTTAGCTCAGTCGTACATTCAGTTAGAGGAAGTAATAAAGAGCTCTGCCAACCACTCTGTCAGAAACGCTACGACGACTGAGAAAAGTCCAAGGCACAGTATGAAGCTACTACATGAAATCACCTAGAGGGGGATGAATAGGTGATGACTTACATTAATGAAAAATACGACAAGAAATACGGAATTAAAAACTAGCTAACACAATATGTAAAGAAATAAGTATTAGCACAAGCAAGTAAAGGGAGTTGAGTTTAGAGAATTTTTCAAACGCAAACACCGAGATTTGTTTCGAGGCTCGAGCCACTTGCTCTATGTCCCCGCCTTTACTGCAATAAAGAATTTTCACTAGACTTGACTCTCTTACAAGTAATGTCTGATCCCGCAAGATCCAGAGCAATAACTTGAGCCGCAGCTCTACCGAGGCCTCAACCTTAACAACCTTGAACAATACAATGAAAATGGTGATCTCTTCAAAACCACAAATGCTTAACAATATAATTCTATAATCTTGGAGCAGAGAGTGAAAGTTTAAGATTGTGTACATGAGAAAGCTTGTATTGGATTTGAAGTGTAGCTCAAAGCAAAGAGAAGATTTGGAATTGTTGGCTCTAAACTTGTAAAACTCCTTTTCTTATTATAAATCTTTTTAAAACTACTAAAACTTGTTCAAGAATGAAATCAATATGTATTATCTCTTGTTATGAGGTACCCAATTTATAGAGGACTAAAATAGACTAGAAAACCCAAAATAGCCGTTTTGAGATTAGCCAGAAAAATTCAAAACAAAATATAGCCGTTTGAGGCAAAACTCAGGGTTAATCTCTCTATCGGTCGACCGACCAATGACTAAAAAAATAACCGTTGTAGACATCGGTCGACCGCTCGGTCAACCGAGCTCAACAGAGAGCTCTTACTTCTCAGTCGGTTGACCAGTTTGTTAGCAGATCTTAACAAACAGAGAACACTGCTAATTTCACGGTTGATGACATGCACGGTTACAAACATGCACAAGCCAGTGCATATTCTTTCGACTAGGCGGTCGACGGTAGAGCATAAAAACAAGCTCTGCAGGCGGTCGACCGAACCAACTCAAACTTCAAATATTTTGAAAATTCTTTTAACTATACTTGTAAAAGCTAACCAAAATAACTTTATATAAATTATTTTGACAAAGTGCATGTGATCAAGGATTTGCACATATACTCTTGAAATCTCATTTTCTAATAACAAAGTTCTTTTTGAATAAATCCTTTGAAAATTGTTTTTCCAAAAACTAAATTTCTTCAAAAACAAAATTCAAAACAAAAACTCTTTCGATCTTTTGTGATAAATCTTAAAATCATTTTTTTATGTGTGTGTATACGAATGAGCCTTCTAGACTCTAAACAAGGTTTTGACAAAGCTCAATCTTACAATATAGAAAAATCCTAAACTCGAGATGCTTCAATGTAACCAAAAAACTTGATTCTTCGATCTTGACTCCAACTTGAGCATATGGTGCGTTTCTTGAACTTAAGCTCTTGAATCAACTTGTATAAGCTTTGAAAACTTGACTTTGAGTCTTTTGGTTGAAGCTAAATATGTATACCATGATCTTGATAAACCTGTAACTCAAACACTTTTAATATCATTAGTATAACAACTACATGAGTTAATCATCATCAAAACTAGAGAGATGGATCATTGGTCAACAATCTTCCCCTTTTGATGATAACAAACTCATGGAGTTATTCAAAAACACTAATAGTGAGAGATTCATATAAAGCTCCCCTGAACATATGCACATAAATGTATTTATTAATTTCATTTGCAATATATAAACATATATCAATTAATGATCTAAGATGCATATAAGAGAGAGAAGTAATGGGCCTCAATCCATCCAAACCACCAACCACCAACTACATGTAAGCATAACCAAAACCATGTAACATAATAGAGGATGTAAACATAGGAAGCTGTGCATACAAAAACTAAAACAAAGATTATCATACCATAAATCCACACATATTTTGAATCCAACAAAGTCATGTCAAAGCATAGGAAGTCATCAAAGTTATACAAAGCCATTGTTTTGAAACACAAATACATAACAAGTCATTGCTTTTGAAACACAAATACATAAAGTAAACAAAAGCATCCTAAGGCCTCAAAAATTCTAATATATCTCCCTCCTTTTGTCAAAATAAAAAAGGTGGGAACACTGCTGCTCCTCAATGAAGTCTGTGTCAAGTGCCTAAAGAGGATCGTTTGGTGAATCAATGACCGGATGATAACCATCTGTCGACTCTAAGAGTGTAATCCATGGTTCGAAAGGAGGGCCTATAACAGGAAGAGGCTAACAGTATCCTTGAGGCAAAGGAAGAGGCCACTCGTTCTGGGAGAAGGTGTTGTCATTGCATTGCTAGAGATAACGAATGGCCGAGCAAACAAATAGATGCCATTCCAGAATTTCACTTGGTTAGTGAGAATTTGCTCAGAAGAAGAGGAGGAACTATGCTCAAGGGCGTTCATCTTTCCCATCAAAGCAGTAAAATAATCAGAAGAAGAAGATGAACCTAAGGCAAACTGAGGATGAGGAGGTGCCTGGGGAACATATGCACACTTATCAGTGCTTGCTTGCATCCTCTTAAAGAGTGTGCAATCAATATCAACAGAGAGAGAAGGTAGTCTCGCTAGAAACATCAATTTTGCAATACTTGAATAAATAAGTAATCATCATCCCATAAGGGAGATTCCTACTCAAGATCAAAAGATGTTTCGAAAGCATGAAGTTAACAAAAAGTTTAAGGATGTTAACTCTAGTGCCTCGCAGAAGGCAATAGATCAAAAGAGGAGCGCAACCCCAAGCATGACTGTACTCGCCCAATTTGAGAAGGAGATTGTAGAAAATGATTTTGGCTAAAACCTGGGTGGTGAGAGTGTAGTATTTCACTTCCTTGTTCTTCACCAAAGTAGGGTTATCATCATTGTGAAGCAAGTAGGAAGCAATGAGAGGAGAGTTATTCTCGAGATATTCGAAATCTTCCAGATTATAGTGAAAGATACCAGCACCTTCGCACGATAGATGAAGAACTCTAGCAAATACCTTTAAGGAAATTTTCTGCTCAACTTTTCGAATCGAGAACAAATCAAATTATCCTTAAAAGTCAAGTTGAAATAGGAGATAGCGACAAGGTTCGGGTAAACTTGATCTTTTATGGATACAAAATATTCTAGAGAATTTTCCTAATGATTTGGGCTAGATTGAGATGCTCAAAATCGTTGAGCACCACAGATCTATTTGAGACAACATGTTTCTTACAAAAGATGGAGTGCTTATACCTAGCACTCTCAGAAACAAAAGGGCCAAGATTGGATAGTTGGCTTTAGGATTAGATTTCTTGGACTTTTCAGGTTTCTCAGGCCTAGCTCTCTTAGTAGACAAGGTGAGTGAAAGAAAATTGATGGAAAATTAAATCTTGAAAAATTGACATTGAAAAAAAGAGATATTAGAGAGATATACCCAAAAATGTTGAAAATCTTCTCCATAAATCACCACAAGATGTTGGATCCGATTGCTCTTGATGAAATCTTAGTGAAAATTGAAGCAATTTTGACAAATTAGGGAAATAAAAGTAATGGGTTGAAAGGAGAGTCAACAGTCATGAGGGAAAGAGGGGGAAATGGGGAAATAGGTTTTTAAACACAGTATTATAGGCTGAAACTGACGTTCGATCGATCGGGCGATCGATCAACCTCAGTAATTGCAAATTTTACAGAACTATCGCTCGACAGGACTGTTGACCAAAAGAGAGATACAGAGACTGCTGTAAAATTTTTAGTTGCCCGCTCATCGACTGACATTGAATTTATAGAGAGCTCTGGATCTCTTTCAGTCTCTCGGCTGACCTGGACAACCTAAAACCTATAAAAAATTAACTTTTTAAAACAAATAATAATTTTTTTAATTATAACTTTGAAAATATACTTATAAAATCATAATTACTTGTTAAAATCATTTTGAAAATAATTTTGTCCACCAAATATTTATGGAAATATTTTCATAAATAATTTTGTTAAAAATTAGCTAGAGATTAAAACAAAATTCATACACGTATTTAAATCATGTATTAAGTATATAAAATTTAAGAAATGTAGTCATATTCTCTTGACAGGTTCTGAACTTCTCCTCAAGATTCTTTTCGATTAAGAATTGAGATATTTAATTATTTTTTATTTTATGCTTAATAAAAGAGATAAATAAATAAATTTATATATATATATATATATATATATATATATATATATATATATATATATATATATATATATATATGTTTATATCTATACACAAACATACACAATAACTAAAATAACTCATAGTCATTAATCATGGAGAAAACATGTAAAGTCTAGGTTATCATATGGTATGTAGTCAATATAAACAAAATGAAATCGTGATATACATGAACAATTAAATAAGCAAAATTGTCTAAATGAATTTATACATATGCAATTAGGTAGTCAAGTAACTCATCATTTAAGCATGGAAGATTGAAGTACAGAGTCTAGACTATCATTATGATATGTATTAAAATATATGCACACATCTAAATAAGTGAAGGTATTACCAATATGAAACTTTAGTTAGCAATCTCCATTTTCACAAAGGTGATATCTCCACTTTGTCTCCTTGATAGCGATGCACTAAATGAATTTGTTCTTCAAATAGCAAATGCACGTACCATCAAGGCACCACCTCCTCCTAAGTCTTGGAGGAGAACACACCTACATTATGTATATGTAAAATCGGTGTATTCTTTGGTACCCATATCTTTTTAGGTCCTTGGGGGTTAGTATCCTTGTGTATCCAAACATTATCATTCTTAAAATTTATTCTACTATAACAATATTGTGCAAGGTTCACCTTTCGGCCACAATGCGTACAAGTGTACACTTTATCATACATATCAGCATGTGTGTGTGTTGTGCATTGTGTACATGCTTGGTGTGTGCTTCTGCATGTTTCCCTTGGGCTTTTTGAAACATAGAAACTAATCTTATTGAAATCAAAAGCACATTTCTTCAAAGTATTATCTAAAATATACATTCTATTTTTCATGCATTCAAACTCATTTTTATTTTTAGGGCTTTTGCCCTTGCAAACAAGTTTATACGAATCAAAATCTTTTTTGACTTTTTCAAAAGAAATCGATAAATCTCTTTTTCTTTGAAAATAATATCTAACTTATTTTCAAAAAAATATTTTCTTTTCTTAACTTCTTATTTTGAATTTTTGAATATTCATACCGTTCTTGTAATTCTTCAAAAACACTAGCTAGCTCATCCATGGTGAAATTACAATCTCCAAGTTCACGTTCTAAGTGTAACTTGGTGAGATGCTCATCATTTACCATAAGCACATTTTGGCGACGTCCGCTTCTTCTTCAGATTTGCTCTCCGAGTCGTCCCAAGTGGCTTTCAAAGCTTTATTCTTGTGTAGCTTCTTTGAGGAGGTTGCTTTAAGAGACGAGCAATCCGTGATAAGATGTCCCGATTTCTTACAATTGTAGCACGAACCTATAACCTCTTTTCTTCGGTCACTATTTTCTTGTATTCTTGATTTTTAAAAGTTGCTCATTCTTCCCTTCTTGTAGAACAATTTTTCGACTTTTCTAACGAGCATAACAAACTCGTCTTCTTCATCCTCCTCCATGGTATCTTCTTCCTCCGGTATGGATGGAGAGGCTCTAAAAGCAAGAGTCTTCTTCTTTGAAGGTTTTTTTTTCTTTTCGATCTTTCATTTTCATCTCATAGGTCTTGAGATTTTCGATGAAGCTGGAAAAATCCATCTCCTCTCTATCGTTGAGATCTTTGAGGGTTGTAGCTTTTACTTCTCAAGACTTGGGAAGAGCTATAATCACCTTCCTTATCTTTTGATCATTGTTAATAGTGCCACCTAATGAAGACAACCCGTTAGTAATCTTAGTACCCGAGTCAACATCTCATCAATAGATTCACTTTCATTCAGATGGAAATTTTCATATTGTGAATGAAGTATATTATTTTTGATCTTTTTACTTGAGATGTATGATTGTTCACTAATATTGCATATTTATTGTCACATTTCCATATTGATTTTTAATAAAAATCTGCTATTTGACCTCTTATTTGTTTATTAGTATGCAGATATCTATGTAAGTGGTAAAGGAGAACAAAAAGCCCAAAGAACCCAACTAAATTCAGATTTTAAAGCATTCCTAATTAAATTTGGGTTTCTGAATCAATTCAGACTCAGATTCAAACAGGACACCTTTTACTAATTTGAAATAACTTTTGTTACAGAAATGCAAATCTGATATTTAAAGATGTTCCACAAAGAAGAATTAAAAGGCTACAATTTTTATATTGACTATTGTTTCCAATTCAGTCGTTTGATTAGTCATATTCAGCAATTAATATGCCAACTAGCTGCAGCCTAATTCAATTAAATTTTCAATCAAGAAAAAAAAAGAGGATATTCTCAGTATATCCATAGTTCAACTTTAAAATTCTGAGAATATACCTTTAATGAGTCAGTGTTTTAGTGAGCCACTACCCCAGGCTTCCTCCTATAAATACCCAAAGGATGCAGAGGAAGAACACATAGAAAGTTAGAATTAAAATTCTTCTTTATTCCTAAGGTTAAGGTTATAGTTAGATAGAAGCTTTATTGCTTTCTAGTTTAGGCGAGAAACAAAGTAAGAGAGAGAAAGAGTATTGTAATCGAAGATTGAATGTGATATTAATAAAGATTCAAGACTCTTCTTCAATTCTTTCTCTTTGTGACCGTATATTTTTGTCTTCTTTTTATTCTTTTAGTTGTAATTTCGTCGCCATGAGTAGCTAATTTCTCTCTTCTGGGCTCACTAATCCATCCTCTTGGTCAATTTTAACTAAAGACCCAGTAGAACCATTTACATGCCTTAATTTAAGCCTTACTTTTTAGCAAGTGTTCTTGAAGGCACATGAGGATGGGATTGGTTTTTAAACTTAAACTTTGAATTAATCTTATAAAAAAACTTATTTTTATTCTATGCTTGCTTAGTTGCCTTGATGGTCTAACATTCAACTTAAAGAACGAATTCAAAATTAAAGTTCAGTTTCTAAAACTATCTCACGTGTTTTACTTAACTTTTCTTTAATTGCAAGATTAAACTTTTGCCTATAATCACAATGAGGCATTTAAACTTTCAAGATAAGAATCTAAGGTTGAGTCAAAGATTAGTGAGCCCAGATCTTCTCCTTTATTAAAAACAAACACATTTTCAACTCAAGCTATTTCTAAAATCGTCTTTTTTAAAATCTACTCTGAGTTTATGCTTTCTTTAAACACATCTCAAACACTCCATCTTCTTTTCTTCTAAAAAACCAACACTAAAAACTTGTTTTCTGAACAACAACACTGAAAAGCTTGCATCACATCTTTCCTCGTGGACCGGACCCGTCAGCCCTAAGCTGCACAGTAATTTAATTTTTCAACCAAATTTTGGCTCCGTCGCTGGGAGAGAACGGTGTAATTATTTTTTAACAAGTTTGGTACTCTGTTTTAGAGTTTAGGACATCATTTGGAAAGATCTATCATTGCAGTAGAAGACTTACTATTCTGTACTCCTACTCTAGAAAGTAGGGAACAAAAATTCCAAGAGTTAGCCGCAGAAACGCATAAATTGCCGCGAAAATGTAGCTGTTTATTTGGACTACTAAAAACTCTTTTTTGCAGGTCATATTGCATTACAAAATACAGCGTCTGAAGTGTCTAATTTTCTTGTTTGATTATTTCATAACCCTGTTTTAGTCTAACAGTAATTGATTGATTAAAATTACCTAAAAATGTTTAGACTTGCATTCTAGGCATTCATCTAATTATGTTTCATTTTTAATTACTATTGAAGAAAGCTGGAGGCAAGGTATGATTACAAAGCATCTAGCTTAGAAAATATTCTTGGGTGATTTACATGCTTTTTGAGTGTTACTTTTGCTTTATACTTACACACTTGCACAATCAATTTTAAGAGCAAAACCCAACAAAAGATAAGGTGGGGGGAGTCATTGCCCTTTCTTAACCCACAAACCATCTCTAAGCACTCACCAACCTTAGACTAACTTAAACTCTGATAGATGTTAGCCCTAGGAACATTTCAGATCACTAGGAGATTAACTTAAGGGGGGGAGGTATTAGAATTTGACTCTTATCAAATCAGTGTCAAAGGTCAGAAATTAAGAGGCGAAACCTCGAAGGCTGGTGGTTTGACTTAATTAGGACCTTTGCTTTTTGCGTGGATACCTCCCACCAATTTTACCTCGATCTGGCCGATTAACTTGTGGTCAGATTTTGCATTATACCTCTTGTGGACAATCTAACTAATTAGGAGTCATCTAGGTTTAAGTTTACCTTAGAATAGGCTTGGTTGAGATTTTTTCTTTCTTTTGACTGTTTGGTGAACTTATTTGTGTTATTGATTATGCATGTCAGTTTGGTCGAGAGACCCAAACACATCTAGGTTAACTAGAAGTAGTTCACCGCCAAAACAAAATCCTATCGACATCTTTGCAGCATATGTTTTATCCCATTAGGACATCCCTGCCATCTTGCATTCGGCTCTCAGAAGCCAGTGGCAACAACTTTAAACTGAAGCCACAATTCATCAACACACTCCCCAAGTTTCATGATCTAGAGTCTGATGATGCTTACTTCTTCATAAGGGAATTTGAAGAAGTATGCCTTATGATGAGGATTCCATAGTTAGGCGACGATGTTGTTAGATTATGTTTCGTCCCTTTCGCCCTTAAGGACCTAGCCAAGAAATAGCTATACAGTTTATGTAATACCCCGTTCCCGGAATACGTGCTTAATTGCGTATTCAGTTTTTCGAACGTATTTTTCGATTTACTTTCCGTATTCGACCAATTTTAATTTCAAATATCATTTTCCAATATATTAGATTTTACATGAATTTCTGGAATTTTCTGAAATTAAAAGGAATTTCTTCATAACGGGTGTCGGCCAGTGTCGCTGACCGCTTCCCGGATTCTTAATTCACAAACCACTTGGAATTTCCAGAAGAGTCTTTAGACTTTTCTTCTTAGAATCACATTTCTTATTTAAATACTTTTTCTGAAGATTTTACGAATTTATGAAAATTCCAACGGAGTCGGTATTTTATTGGTTCCGGGATTTTTAACTTTAAAACTATACTGTATTTCTTAAAACGGATTTCACTATGATATTTAGTATAATATTATTGATTTTTGGTATCAATTACGAGTCGTTCCGAGATACTTGAATTTCGGACGATTTCGGTATTTTCTGAAATGTTTTCCCGCATGCTCGACATTAACTCGGGAAACTGTGTTTCCGACATTTTGATTTTGGAGACCAAGAAAATATCTTCTCATTTCAAATCTTTTCTTTTTCTCTTTTCCTTTATTCTTTCCTTCTTCTCCAAGCCAAAGGATTTCCAATTTCTAAAAATTCCAACAATTCATATTTTCCAAAATATCTTTCCTCCAAAATGTCCCCATTAATGCACCCTCTCTCTCTTCCCCATGGCCGGCCAAGTGGCCAAGAAGAGACACCCATCCCATCTCCTATTTTGCAATTAAACCCCTCCCTTCTACATAATTACATCTCCTTTATAAAATCAAAACCTATATAAATCCCTTCCTTTACATTTCTTTCTCTTTTTCACTTCACCAAAGAGAAAACCTTCACCATTCCCTCCTCTATCTCAACATCAATCACCTAGGTCTTCATCTTCACTTCAACCTCAACTACTTTGGATTGGGGATCATCTCTCTTCGTCGATTACATCTCCGTTGATCAATTCGTCGACCACAACCATTCCGAGTTCGTAAAGCTTCGCATAACCGATCTACGTGAGTATCTTTACTCACCAAGACTAGACAACCTCCTTGTAAAATTGTGCTGACAATTTCATGTACGTTTGTGCCATAAAAATCGTATTTTTAGCCCATCAAACAACCATCAGAAATTCTGTTTTATGCTCAGTTTTCCCCAGGATTAGTCGACTTAACCTAGGGCCTAGTCGACTAACCCACCTTAGTTAAAACGTAGCTTTTCTGATTTCACAGTTTTAGTCGACTAAGCTACTTTATCAGTCGACTAGACTCCCCTAGTCGACTACATTTTGACCCCTAGTCGACTAATTTTCCTTGAACCAAAAACACCAACTCTCGGCCCTAGTCGACTTAGTCTATATTACTAGTCGACTAGATACCTTTAGTCGACTATACCCTTGATCCTAGTCGACTAACATGTCCCTGAAATAAATCCCAATTTTATGCATCACAGATTTAGTCGACTTGCGTATTCGTTAGTCGACTTATAGTTCACCAAGTCGACTACCCTTCCAACCCAAGTCGACTACCAAACTCTCTGGAAAACCACTTTAGTCGACTCCTGCGGACTATTAGTCGACTGAAGACCCTTATTAGTCGACTAATCTTTCACCTAGTCGACTAATTCTGACTGGTTAATTTAGTTGCTTTCTTTTCTGATTTTGGATCTTAACCTCTATGCATGTGGTACTTTAGTCTTGTTTATGCTTCATAATTGATACCACATGACTTATTACTTGATGGATCTCACCACTTGATACTTCATGACTTGTTCGTTAACATTATCAACCGTTTGTCAATTCTTTAGACTTGTTAGTTTTATGTTTCCTTTTAACACATGTATATCACCATTTTGTCATGCTATCTCTTTACAACAAGGCATGACACACTTGACATTGTATAATTATCTCGATAATGAGAATGTAGTACCTGATCACTTGCTATGTCTTACATTTCTGATTACATTTATGATTACAGTTCTGACTACATGTATGATTACAGTTATGATCCTACTCATTCCCATAATTAGATAATTATATTAATAAACTATAAAAAGGGACAACTTGTATGGGTATGGGAGGAAGTGATGGATGCCGGAATGATACCTTGCTTATAGTGATGGGATATATATATTGGCGGTAAGTTATATGTCATTACATTTAGGGGGACTTTGGGCCTCCAAAGCTGGTTCCAGGTGTATGGAAACCACTATAAGAGGTGATATCAGTTCTCCATCTACTTCCGGTAACGACCCTCGACTTTCTTATATATGGATGTATGTGTGTGGGATGTACACTCAAACACATACCTAGATATATGAGTTAGACGAGTAATAATAATAGTAGACGTTGCCTATTGTGATTCATGTTATAGATTCATGTTATAGTTCCGGTTATGACTTATGATACGTGTATTATGGACCTTGACAATTACTGTTATGTATTCTTGGCTTGACCATAGTTGATTTGCATCTCTGATTCTATACGCTTGGATATACTGTGGCATGAGTCAAAGGTATATATATGAGGGTTTCCTTGTTTGGATTATTCCTTCGATGTACTAGTCTCATGGGACCGTGACCTAAGCGTATACAATCACTTTTGCTTATAATTAACCTTACTTTCGATTCCTGTTCCATGTATGCGATACCTGTCCTCATATATTATACTTGTGTTCTAACCCCTATTCTTATCGCTTTGCCACTTGGCTATAGTTGTTTACTATTATATGTCTTGACCCTTTGGATTTGCATATTCAGATTTCGAAGCTTGGATCGTAGTGGAGCCATCCACTGTAGATTGAGCTTCCTCTAGTGAGCAGGCTAGCTCTTCTTCCTTCGTGCCAGGCTCCTCTTTTGACTCACGGGATCTCCATCCTACTCGTGAGCATTTTGTTGTTCATCTTGTATATTTTACTTTTGGACTTGTTATGATAAAAGACACATGTAATGTGTAGATGTTTATCATACTGTGATGACTTTGTATATGTACCTTTCATGTTGGCATTTGTATGAATACCACGCTTCGTGTGTACTCTGATTTCTTGTTGTACTTTATGCTTAGCGTATATACGTGGGGGCACTCTCTGACCTACGTATATACGTCGCAGTGACGTCCCCGTATCTTGGAAATCGGGGCGTTACAGGTTGGTATCAGAGCCTAGGCTCTCACACCTAAAGTACAAACAAGCGGCAAATTCCTGTAATTTGCTAATGCCAACTATAATATACAAAGTTGTTAAGTCCTTCTTGATTCCTTCCTTGATTCATTTCCTTGTATCCTAAACTCCTTCCATTTGTTTTCAAATCCAGTTATCTTTCATCTATTCGGTATGGAGAGACGATCGGGTCGTAACAACATCGGGCAAGTACCGAATGGACCCGTAGGAGGAGAGAATGCCGATGTCTTGGGAATCATTCAGGCTATGCTGGGAAACCAGCAACGGCAGATGGAAAATCAGCAGCAGCAGACCGAGCTCCTTAGACAAGAGTTAGCAGCCCCGAAGGAACAGAAACCCGGGAATGTATCGGACTTCAGAAGACTACAGCCTGCTATATTCACGGGGAGCGAGAAAACATTGGAGGCGGAGCAATGGTTGACGGACACGACAGACCTGCTGAACGCAGCCCGTGTCCCACAGGAGAACTAAGTTGAAGTCGCCAAGATTCAGCTTAAAGACATAGCTCGAACTTGGTGGTTGGCCGAGGAGGCCCGGTTGGAGAAACCTATTACCTGGGATACTTTCTCCAAGAGTTTTTACAGCCGCTTTTTCCCTGCTACGGCGCAGAAAGATATGGAGGAGCAATTCATCAGACTCCAGCAGGGGAACAAGTCCGTGGACGAGTATGCCGCGGAGTTTCTTCGACTGAGCCGCTTCGCGCCGTATATGGTAACGGACGAGGAGAAGCGAGCGAGCAGGTTTCAGCAGGGTCTACAGATGAAGATTCAGATGTACCTGATGCCCCAGCAGCTGAAGACCTATGCAGAGGTTCTCACCATCGCTCGGGAGGTAGAGCGTGGGTTTGAGAAGGAGCAAGGGGATCAGATGAGACACCAGGCCAAGAAGAGGCCTTTTGAGTTGATAGATGAGGGAGATGCAGGTAGGGCAAACCATGGCCCGATGATGAAGAGACCATCCCAACCTCCTCTGTCTCAGATTGTATGCAACTATTGCCACAGACCCGGGCATTATAAGAGCGATTGTCGAGTAGCTAAGAGATTATGTTTAGTGTGTGGGTCAGGGAGTCATATGCTATGGGATTGCCCACACAGGAAGTTTGGTCATGTGGCACCAATCCGACCAGCACATCCAGCCCCAGCTCTTCCAGCTCCACCATTAAGGAGGAACCTAGAACCTGTGGATCGAAGAGTTCCAATTCCGCCTCAGCAGTATGCTCATCAGCAGAGAGGAATGAGGCCTAGAGCAGACCATGGTAGAGGTCAAGTTTGCATCATGGAGGCAGAGACATCGGAGGATGCAACAGAGTGGGTAGACCAGCATCCGGAGCAGGAACCCTAGGATATCATGGTAACCACTACCCTAGATCTTGGAATTAGTTATCTTTATTAATATGTCCCTTATCATTCTATCATTGTCCATCTTAATTCTTCATATGATTCGTCTTATCCTGTTTTGTTTTTTCGAAGCCTTTGATTTCAACCATATCCCTTTGTGTTCAATTTGCCCCTTAGCGAAATTGCGAGGACGCAATTTTGTAAGGTGGGTAGATTGTAATACCCCGTTCCCGGAATACGTGCTTAATTGCGTATTCAGTTTTCGAACGTATTTTTCGATTTACTTTCCGTATTCGACCAATTTTAATTTCAAATATCATTTTCCAATATATTAGATTTTACATGAATTTCTGGAATTTTCTGAAATTAAAAGGAATTTCTTCATAACGGGTGTCGGCCAGTGTCGCTGACCGCTTCCCGGATTCTTAATTCACAAACCACTTGGAATTTCCAGAAGAGTCTTTAGACTTTTCTTCTTAGAATCACATTTCTTATTTAAATACTTTTTCTGAAGATTTTACGAATTTATGAAAATTCCAACGGAGTCGGTATTTATTGGTTCCGGGATTTTTAACTTTAAAACTATACCGTATTTCTTAAAACGGATTTCACTATGATATTTAGTATAATATTATTGATTTTTGGTATCAATTACGAGTCGTTCCGAGATACTTGAATTTCGGACGATTTCGGTATTTTCTGAAATGTTTTCCCGCATGCTCGACATTAACTCGGGAAACTGTGTTTCCGACATTTGATTTGGAGACCAAGAAAATATCTTCTCATTTCAAATCTTTTCTTTTTCTCTTTTCCTTTATTCTTTCCTTCTTCTCCAAGCCAAAGGATTTCCAATTCTAAAAATTCCAACAATTCATATTTTCCAAAATATCTTTCCTCCAAAATATCCCCATTAATGCACCCCTCTCTCTCTTCCCCATGGCCGGCCAAGTGGCCAAGAAGAGACACCCATCCCATCTCCTATTTTGCAATTAAACCCCTCCCTTCTACATAATTACATCTCCTTTATAAAATCAAAACCTATATAAATCCCTTCCTTTACATTTCTTTCTCTTTTTCACTTCACCAAAGAGAAAACCTTCACCATTCCCTCCTCTATCTCAACATCAATCACCTAGGTCTTCATCTTCACTTCAACCTCAACTACTTTGGATTGGGGATCATCTCTCTTCGTCGATTACATCTCCGTTGATCAATTCGTCGACCACAACCATTCCGAGTTCGTAAAGCTTCGCATAACCGATCTACGTGAGTATCTTTACTCACCAAGACTAGACAACCTCCTTGTAAAATTGTGCTGACAATTTCATGTACGTTTGTGCCATAAAAATCGTATTTTTAGCCCATCAAACAACCATCAGAAATTCTGTTTTATGCTCAGTTTTCCCCAGGATTAGTCGACTTAACCTAGGCCTAGTCGACTAACCCACCTTAGTTAAAACGTAGCTTTTCTGATTTCACAGTTTTAGTCGACTAAGCTACTTTATCAGTCGACTAGACTCCCCTAGTCGACTACATTTTGACCCCTAGTCGACTAATTTTCCTTGAACCAAAAACACCAACTCTCGGCCCTAGTCGACTTAGTCTATATTACTAGTCGACTAGATACCTTTAGTCGACTATACCCTTGATCCTAGTCGACTAACATGTCCCTGAAATAAATCCCAATTTTATGCATCACAGATTTAGTCGACTTGCGTATTCGTTAGTCGACTTATAGTTCACCAAGTCGACTACCCTTCCAACCCAAGTCGACTACCAAACTCTCTGGAAAACCACTTTAGTCGACTCCTGCGGACTATTAGTCGACTGAAGACCCTTATTAGTCGACTAATCTTTCACCTAGTCGACTAATTCTGACTGGTTAATTTAGTTGCTTTCTTTTCTGATTTGGATCTTAACCTCTATGCATGTGGTACTTTAGTCTTGTTTATGCTTCATAATTGATACCACATGACTTATTACTTGATGGATCTCACCACTTGATACTTCATGACTTGTTCGTTAACATTATCAACCGTTTGTCAATTCTTTAGACTTGTTAGTTTTATGTTTCCTTTTAACACATGTATATCACCATTTTGTCATGCTATCTCTTTACAACAAGGCATGACACACTTGACATTGTATAATTATCTCGATAATGGGAATGTAGTACCTGATCACTTGCTATGTCTTACATTTCTGATTACATTTATGATTACAGTTCTGACTACATGTATGATTACAGTTATGATCCTACTCATTCCCATAATCAGATAATTATATTAATAAACTATAAAAAGGGACAACTTGTATGGGTATGGGAGGAAGTGATGGATGCCGGAATGATACCTTGCTTATAGTGATGGGATATATATATTGGCGGTAAGTTATATGTCATTACATTTAGGGGGACTTTGGGCCTCCAAAGCTGGTTCCAGGTGTATGGAAACCACTATAAGAGGTGATATCAGTTCTCCATCTACTTCCGGTAACGACCCTCGACTTTCTTATATATGGATGTATGTGTGTGGGATGTACACTCAAACACATACCTAGATATATGAGTTAGACGAGTAATAATAATAGTAGACGTTGCCTATTGTGATTCATGTTATAGATTCATGTTATAGTTCCGGTTATGACTTATGATACGTGTATTATGGACCTTGACAATTACTGTTATGTATTCTTGGCTTGACCATAGTTGATTTGCATCTCTGATTCTATACGCTTGGATATACTGTGGCATGAGTCAAAGGTATATATATGAGGGTTTCCTTGTTTGGATTATTCCTTCGATGTACTAGTCTCATGGGACCGTGACCTAAGCGTATACAATCACTTTTGCTTATAATTAACCTTACTTTCGATTTCCTGTTCCATGTATGCGATACCTGTCCTCATATATTATACTTGTGTTCTAACCCCTATTCTTATCGCTTTGCCACTTGGCTATAGTTGTTTACTATTATATGTCTTGACCCTTTGGATTTGCATATTCAGATTTCGAAGCTTGGATCGTAGTGGAGCCATCCACTGTAGATTGAGCTTCCTCTAGTGAGCAGGCTAGCTCTTCTTCCTTCGTGCCAGGCTCCTCTTTTGACTCACGGGATCTCCATCCTACTCGTGAGCATTTTGTTGTTCATCTTGTATATTTTACTTTTGGACTTGTTATGATAAAAGACACATGTAATGTGTAGATGTTTATCATACTGTGATGACTTTGTATATGTACCTTTCATGTTGGCATTTGTATGAATACCACGCTTCGTGTGTACTCTGATTTCTTGTTGTACTTTATGCTTAGCGTATATACGTGGGGGCACTCTCTGACCTACGTATATACGTCGCAGTGACGTCCCCGTATCTTGGAAATCGGGGCGTTACAGTTTAGCGGTAGATTTTATCACATCGTGTAATGATTTCGTCAAGACCTTCATGAAGACATACTATCCAATCCACAAGACCGCTCTCATTTGAAAGAACATCATGCAGTTTAAGTAAAAACTTAGTGAACCATTTTGGAGGTACTTTGAACATTTAAAAACCTCTTTGCCTAATGTCTTCATCATGGCATAGAGAAGTGGCAACAACGTCAAATTCTCTACGATGGTTTAGACTACCAAACCAAGACCCTCTTAGAAACCTTGTGCCAAGAAGGATTCTTGCAAAAGGATGAACACCAAGGGTGGGATTTATTTGAGGATCTAGCTGAGAAAATCGTCCAATGTGAACCAACTTCTGAAAAGTCTAGAAACACTAATCCTATCTCTTTAAAAGGATATCTCCATTCCATCGAATCATCCATAGCTGTCGAAGATAGAATTGTCAACCTAGCGAGAAGACTAAACTTCTTGAAACAAAAGAACTGGGTCCAGTAAACCAAGTCAGCCCTAACCCAATTCCAAATCCGGGTTGCTATTACGTTAAGCTATGAATCATGTGTTTGAGGAGTGTTTGATTTTTCATGCTTAGCAAATGTTGCTCGAGAACATGAATGCAGCTTTTTCAAGGCCCCACAAAATTCATGCACACCAACGTATAATCCTGGCTGGAGAAATCACCTGAATTTCTCATGAACCCAAAACAACCATGACCACTAAAGGTCAAACAATTCCAATCATCAAACCAGTTTCCCAATTATTATCACAATCCTTCCAATCATAAATCCAAATTTTCTAATTATCAACACAATTTTTCCTATCAAGCTCCACAGTAATCCTCCCAAAGTCTGCTTGAAAGGAGACTAACCGACATGGAGAAAACTATGGAAAGGTATATGAAGAACCAAGAGTCCCTTATAATCATGTAGAACAATCACACACAAGCCATAATGAAGTTAGAGGTTCAAATGAGTGAACTGGCTAATTGATAAAATGAGAGGCCCAAGGGTACTCCAGTTAATTATTAACGAACCCTAGAAACTCTTACCAAGCTTATGAGGCTGAGGATTAATAGTTGAATCAATGCAATATTGTTCATACATTGAGGTTGAGTAAGAAAGTTGATAATCAAGTGTAAATGCCACCCAATCCCATTCAACATAACCAAACACAGGCATCCACCTCTTCTAGCTCCACTCTATCCAAATCTGACGAGTCTGAAAAAGATAAGTTAGCTGATCAGGTGCACAAACCTATAATATCATTTCCAAATAGTCTTATAACAAACAAATAAAATGCACACATGGATAAGATAATTGAGATATTTAATCAAGTAAGATTGATGTGCCACTTCTTGATGCGATCCAACAAATCCCATCATATGCCAAATTTCTTAAGGACATGTGCGCCAAGAAGAGAAAGACTAATGTACCCAAGAAATTCTTCTTAGACACTAACATTAGTGAGCTACTATCGAGTCCAATCCCTATCAAGTACACGGATTCCGGTTGTCCTACCAAAATTAGTCGTGCACTACTTGATTTGGGAGCAAGTATCAACTTGCTTCCTTTCTTAGTTTACAACAACTCTTGTTGGGCGAGCTTAGTCCAACCCGAGTCACATCCAACTAGCTGACCGGTCAATGAATGTTCTCAAGGAAAAAATTAATGATGTCCTTATCTAGTTTGAAAAGTTTATCTACCTTGTTGATTTTATAGTCTTGAGAACAACCTGTGTCCAATCCTAGGTCTCAAACTCCCGTTATCCTACTAGGGCGCCCGTTCCTTGCAACCGCCAATGCAATTATCAACTGTAGAAACATATCCATGAGGTTAATCTTGAAGACATGACTAGAGAAGTAAATATCTTCAACCTTGAAAAGCAACCCCGTGTTATAGAGAATCAAACATTTAAAGTCAACCTCATTGAGAACATGACAAGTGAACATAGAGAAGAATTAGAGCTAAAAACTCAGAGTAAATTTGAACTAGAGTCTATAGATTTTGATCTAAATCAGATTGTGGACTCTGCTAAGAATTGGGCATCAAGCCCTGTTTCACCAAGTCTGGAGCCAACAAACTTGACTCCTTCTTCCGTTGAGTCTTTCCCTTCCTTAGAATTGAAGCGTTGCCTAAGCGTCTCAAGTATGTCTATCTAGACAAACAACAGACTCTTCCAGTCATTATCGCTTCCCATCTAACTACCAAGCAAGAAAGGAACATCATATCAGTTCTTAGGAACCATAGAGAAGCCATTAGATGGACTATGACTGACATTAAGGGGTTGAGTCAGCCATCGTTTAATATCTCATTCATCTTAATGAAGAGGCGACACCCAAAATACCCGCAGCGTAAGTTAAACCCTATAATGTAAGAGATTGTTCGTGTTGAAAATTTGAAAATCCTAGATAATGGGATCATTTATACCATTTTGATAGCCAATGGGTCAGTCCTATCCACATGATTCTAAAAAAATCCGGGTTTATTTAGTGAAAAACGAGAACAAAGAGTTGGTAAAAATGAGATTCCCCACAAAGGTTCGAGTTTGCTTTGACTATAGAAAATTGAATGCAGCCACTTGTACGGACCACTTTCCTCTTCCTTTCATTGATCAAACGCTAGAACGATTAGTTGGCACGAGTATTACTGTTTCTTGGATGGTTACTCAGGGTACAATCAAATCCCTATAGCTCTGGAAGGTCAAGAGAAAATAATACTTACATGTCCATTTGGGACCTTTGCCTATCATCGAATGCCTTTCAGTTTGTGCAATGCCCCTGCAATGTTTCAACATTGCATGTTGAGTCTATTTTCTGACATAGTAGAATGATTCTTATAAATCTTCATGGATGATTTCTCCATCTACAGAGATTCATTCGATTAATATCTTCATCATCTAGAACTTGTCCTCCAATATTGTGCCGAGAAAAGTTTGAACACTCAATTGGGAGAAATGACACTTCATGGTGATGTTGGAACTTGTTTTGATGAAGACTTTGTGAAGCATTTCATTTGGAGCTCTAACGCAAGACTAATCAAGAGTTCGTCATGATCAAGACTGCCCAAAGAGAGTTGATATGATGTGTTTTGTAAATATAAAATAGCATGTCAAAAGCATTGATGCACACACACATATCATAGACCTATAGTCGACTTATAGTCTCTTATAGTCGACTAATCACTTGTGTAGTCGACTTGACCCAACTCCTAGTCGACTAATCTTGTGTCTCAATTTATACCTAACTCTCTGTTTGTTAATTAGTCGACTTGACAGTATGTGTAGTCGACAATAGACCTTGTAGTCGACTAACCCTATTCCCCTAGTCGACTAATCCCTGGCCTAGTCGACTTATAAAGTAGTTGCAGTCGACTTAGTTCAGTTATCCAGAAACCTGTCACTTGAACTTATCATGACCTAGTGACTTGGTCCTCACTATAGTCGACTACCCTTTGGAAATTTGCCATGTATAGTCGACTAACGCAAAAGGCAAGTCGACTAAAGGCAGTTTCTGACTGTTGGACAGTTTCTGTATTCTGGTATTTTTTGCAACGTTCTTCAATATTTGAACATTCAAAAGGCACCTATTAACTACCCTAACTACTCCTAGAGTGTAGCTATAAATAGGGTTGTTAATCTAAGGCAAAATACCAATCCTAATCTTTAGTTTTCAACCACAAAATTCTGTCAATCCTGAAAACCGTTCCCACTTCAGTTCTTCACCAAATTCTGATTCTCTAGTGAAGTTCTCTGAAGTTTTTCTCCTATACTAGACCTTGTCCACGTTCATACACAATACCAAGGCTTATAGGAAAGTGTTGTAATACTCAAAGCAATCATTGTACACGGGTGTCTTCTTGGTGTAGAAGCCGTTGTACAAGGTGGAGTTTGTTCTCTTGGTGTAGAGAGAAGGTGTACACATTGGCAAAGGGGATTTGTCAAATGGTGTGCATGGTTGTGATTTTGGGTGTACAAAATCAAGGATAAAGGAAAATCTCAAGCGGGTGGCTTGGGGACTGGATGTAGGTCACGAGGACCGAACCAGGATAAATCTCTCGTGTTTGCGTTTGTCTAAACTTTTCTGAGATTTGATTTCCTTTATTGCAAGTTTATTTATTTGTTTAACTTAATCCTTCTTTGTTTAGTATTTGTGTTGACTTTGTATTTTAGATCCATAAGTGCCAACAGAGCAAGTCTAACAATTGGCATCATCTCGGGACCAACAATTGGTATCAGAGCCTGAACCCTGAACTGGCATACAAGTCAACAACAAGCAAGGATGGCAATGGAGTTCCTTCGTCACAATTCAAAGAAGGACATTCTACACAACGTCCACCGCTATTTGATGGATCCAACTACAACTATTGGAAGTGTAGAATGAAGATCTACTTGCAATCGCTCAACTATGAACTTTGGAACATCGTTGAAGCATCGTACACCAAGCCAACAACCAACTACAGTGCTTTGAGTGATGATCAAAAGAAGAATGCGAACCTTGACGCCAAAGTAATGAATGCCTTGTTCTGTGCCTTAACCAAAGAAGAATTCAACCGTGTGTCAATAGCCACTTCTGCACATCAAATATGGCATACTCTTCAGGTAACAAACGAAGGCACAAGTAAAGTTAAAGAGTCTAAAATATTTGTTCTTGTCCACAGGTTTGAATTATTCAAAATGGAGGAGAATGAAACCATATCCGAAATGGTTAGAAGATTCACCGACATTACCAATTCATTAGCATCCTTTGGAAAGGACTACACCCAAGTTGAAAGAGTTCGTAAGATCCTTCGTGCACTCACACCAGAATGGGAGAAGAAGACAACAGCAATTGAAGAAGCCAATGATCGCTCAACTTTATCATTAGAAAACCTAATCGGTAATCTAATGGCATATGAAGTGCAATTGGAAGAAAGAAAGAAGGATGAACGACAACACCACTCAAAGAAGAAAGAACTTGCCTTCCATGCATCCTCCGACACGGACGATTCAAATGACGATGAAGAGGAGATGGCAATGCTTTCAAAGAAATTCAGGAGATTCCTAAAGTAAGGTAAATTTAAATGCTTTAATTGTAACAAAACAGGTCATTTGAAGAAGGATTGCCCTTTGCTCAAGAATAAAAACAAATACAAGAGCAAAAAGTTCAGAAAGGTGAAAGACTATGAAGCCTCATGGGAAAACAGTGATTCCTCGTCCTCTGACGAAGAAGAAATCACAGAACGTGTCAATCTTTGTTACATGGCACTAGAAGATGATGAGGTATCGTTTACTGAACTTTTAGATGCATTTCATGAATTGTTTAATAATCTAAAGCATGAAAAACTGAAAAATAAAGTTTTATCAAAAGAAAATGAAAAACTTTTAAATGAAAATTCATGTTATGCTTTACAAGTATCTTCTATAAATTCTCAACAAGATGAGTTTGAAAAAGTCATATCATCTTTGAAAAATGATAATGAGAAGTTTATAAAAGAGAATATTTTTCTTAAAAAGGAAACTGAGTCTTTGAATAAAAGGATTTCTATTTTAGATAAAGATATTTCAGTTTTCAAAAAGAAATATGAAGATATTTTGCAAAATGTGACTAAGTTCAATCAAGGAAAAGAAAAGTTGAATGATTTATTATCTTTTCGGATGTTGTCACATAATAATTATGGTATTGGATATTTTGAAAATTCTTCATATTGTAGTAATCCATATAGTTCTTTTGTAAAAAGAAAGTCTAAGAAAAATAAGTTTATATGGATTCCTAAGAATTTAAGTATTCATGATAAAAATGCCTATATTGCATCATACACTCATGATATATGTGATTCATGCAATTATGTGTATACTAACAGGTGGAAACCAAATTCTAAATGGATTTGGACTCCTAAAGGTTAATATGTTCTTTTATGTTTGGTACCATCTAACGTCTATCTTGCAGGTACCATATAAGAAAGTTGATGAGAACATATATATATACATTATATGATATATTTGTTGCAGGGGGAGAACAAAGTATTTCTATATTTGTTATAACCCAATTTCTACAGGAGGAGGAAAATATAAACTATTTTCTGCAGGGGGAGTACTTGTGCACACAACGTGTCATCATCAAAAAGGGGGAGAATATTGGAACTTGTTTTAATGAAGACTTTGTGAAGCATTTCATTTGGAGCTCTAACACAAGACTAATCAAGAGGTCGTCATGATCAAGACTGCCCAAAGAGAGTTGATATGATGTGTTTTGTAAATATAAAATTGCATGTCAAAAGCCTTGATGCACACACACATATCATAGACCTATAGTCGACTTATAGTCTCTTATAGTCGACTAATCACTTGTGTAGTCGACTTGACCCAACTCCTAGTCGACTAATCCTGTGTCTCAATTTATACCCAACTCTCTGTTTGTCAATTAGTCGACTTGACAGTATATGTAGTCGACTAATAGACCTTATAGTCGACTAACCCTATTCCCTAGTCGACTAATCCCTGGCCTAGTCGACTTATATAGTAGTTGCAGTCGACTTGGTTCAGTTATCCAAAAACCTGTCACTTGAACTTATCATGACCTAGTCGACTTGGTCCTCACTATAGTGCTACCCTTTGGAAATTTGCCTTGTATAGTCGACTAACACAAAAGGCAAGTCGACTATAGACAGTTTCTGACTGTTGGACAGTTTCTGTATTCTGGTATTTTTGCAACGTTCTTCAATGTTTGAACATTCAAAAGGCACCTATTAACTACCCTAACTACTCCTAGAGTGTAGCTATAAATAGGGTTGTTAATCTAAGGCAAAATACCAATCCTAATCTTCAGTTTTCAACCACAAAATTCTGTCAATCTTGAAAACTGTTCCCACTTCAGTTCTTCACCAAATTCTGATTCTCTAGTGAAGTTCTCTGAAGTTTTTTCTCCTATACTAGACCTTGTCCACGTTCATACACAATACCAAGGCTTATAGGAAAGTGTTGTAATACTCAAAGCAATCATTGTACACGGGTGTCTTCTTGGTGTAGAAGCAGTTGTATAAGGTGGAGTTTGTTCTCTTGGTGTAGAGAGAAGGTGTACACATTTGGCAAAGGGGATTTGTCAAGTGGTGTGCATGGTTGTGATTTTGGGTGTAAAAAATCAAGGATAAAGGAAAATCTCAAGCGGGTGGCTTGGGGACTGGATGTAGGTCACGAGGACCGAACCAGGATAAATCTCTCGTATTTGCGTTTGTCTAAACTTTTCTGAGATTTGATTTCCTTTATTGCAAGTTTATTTATTTGTTTAACTTAATCCTTCTTTGTTTAGTATTTGTGTTGACTTTGTATTTTAGATCCATAAGTGCCAACAGAGTAAGTCCAACAATTGGCATCATCTCAGGATCAACAGGTGAAACATGGAATTGTCTTGGGACATGAAATCTTAAGAAAAGGGATTGAAGTGGACAAAGCTAAGATCGATGTCATTGCTAAGCTTTCAATGCCCAAATGCGTGAAGGATTTCCAATCCTTCTTAGGACACGCCAGTTTCTATCGTAAGTTTTTCAAGGATTTTAGCAAGATTGCTAGACCCTTGACTAATCATTTAGCTAAGGACGTATCATTCTTTTGATAATGAATGCATAAATTCTTAGTAGAAGGTTAAGAAAGAGCTGATTTCTGCACCAATCATTTCTACCCTAGATTGGTAAAAACTGTTCGAAATTATGTAAGATGCTTCAGATTTTACCGTTAGCACTATCTTAAGATAGCACATAGATAACAAACAACACGTAATTTATTACTCAAGTAGGACTCTCAGTGATGCCCAAATGAACTACACTACTACCGAGAAGGAATTCTTTGCGGTGGTGTGTTTGATTTGGAGAAGTTCCGTCCCTATCTGCTTGTGTCCAAAACCATAATCTTCACTGATCATTCTGCGCTTAGGTACCTCATACTAAAGAAGGATGCTAAAGACCGACTAATTCGTTGGATCCTTCTTATTCAAGAATTCGATTTTGACAGTTAGGATAAGGCGAGAAAATGTTATCGCTGACCATCTCTCACGTATCCCAAACTCTCTATGCAACGAATTGCCTATTAATGATGATGTTCCCAATGAACAACTCTTAGTTGATTTTAAGAAATCTTGGCTTGCCGATATAGTGAACTATTTAGTCACAAATCAGATTCCATCTCATTGGTCAAAATAAGATGTATACCTGTTCTTATCTCAAGTCTGATATTTCTTTTGGAAGGAACTGTATCTTTTCAAGTACTGTTCTAATCAAATTATTAGGAGATGCATTCCCGATGAGGAAATTAAGAGTATTTTTTTATTTTGTCATGAGCTTGCATGCGGTGGACACTTTGGTCCCCGTGAGACTGCTAAAAAGTGCTACAAAGTGGATTCTATTGGCCCGCTTTGTTCAATGATGCCTTTAAATTCTGTAAGACGTGCCCTAGATGTCAAATGATAGGAAGGATCTCAAAATGAAATATGATGCCCCTCAACCCAATTCTAGAAATAGAACTCTTTGATGTTTGGGCATTGACTTTATGAGTCTTTTTCCTAACTCATTTGAAACCAATACATATTGGTTGCTATAAACTATATGGCGAAATGGGTAGAAGTCATTCCTAGCAAGACTAATGACAACAAGATTGTTGTCAAGTTCTTGAAAGAGAATATTTTTTCGCGTTTTGGAACCCCTCGAGCCATAATTAGCGACAATGGCGGTCATTTCTACAATAAGACTTTTGAAGCTCTTATGTGAAAATGTGCCATAACACACAAATTGTCCACACTGTATCATCCTCAAACCAGTGGGCGGGTAGAAGTTTCCAATAAACAAATTACACTTATTTTGGAGAAGACTATGAGCCAAAACTGTAAAGACTGATCCACCAAACCTGTAGATGTCTTATAAGCCTACAAGACTGCTTTCAAAACAATTTCAGGGATGTCTCCAATTAGGTTAGTCTTTGGGCAAGCTTGTCACCTACTTGTTGAGTTAGAGCATCGAGCCCTATAGGCAATCAAGCAACTAAATTTCAATTTGGACAAGGCTGATGGCCTTCAAAAATTGTAAATTTTCAAATTAGAGAAGTTGAGAAATGAGGTATATGAGAATACGAAGATCACAAAAGATAGAGTTAAGATTTTTCATGAT
Organism: Agave tequilana; assembly: GCA_038442645.1. Classification (NCBI taxonomy): domain Eukaryota; kingdom Viridiplantae; phylum Streptophyta; class Magnoliopsida; order Asparagales; family Asparagaceae; genus Agave; species Agave tequilana. The sequence goes on along the minus strand of JAVJIF010012046.1, from coordinate 89,746 downwards.
AAGTTTATTATAAGGAAACCTTTTGTCCCCGGACAAAAAGTCTTACTCTATAATTTTAGACTTCATATTTTTTCAAGAAAGTTAAAGTCAAGGTGGACTGGGCCATTTGTTGTAAAGACAGTGTTTACATATGGTGCTATAGAGGTCAGTACCCCAAGAACGAGAATGACTTTAAGGTGAATGGTCAACGTCTTAAACCTTTCTTGGAATCGGTACCGGTAAATGAGATGGTGATAGTGTTGGCCCAGAGGCCCTTCACTCTAGTTTTGATGATGATTAACTCATGTAGTATAGTTTACTGATAATCTTGTGATATTTGATTTCAGATATTTGATCAAGATATTAGTAGGTCATTAGCTTCAACAAAGGTGTTTTGGAGCTATCATATGTTGATTCAAGAGCTCGAGCGTCAAGATCTCATCTAGCACTCTGTTGGAGCAAACTCATTGGATCGCGTTTGGATCGAGTCGACTTGGAGAAGGAGTTCTACAAGAAGACCTCGGTTTGTTTAGTTAAGATTGTTTAGATTTTATTATAAATATTAGATAGTGTTGATATGCTCAAGTACACACACAAGTTTCAATTTGTTTGGTTTTCAGTTTAACCGGTTTCGATTTTTCATATATATTGTTTTCATGAATAGATAGAATCAAAACAAGTTTACATAGTTTATTTCATATTAGATTTGATCTATATACATCTATGCTTCATCTATTTAGAAAAACATACTTTGATAGTCTATTTCATGAGTGGGAGTTTTGTATTTAAACAAAACTTATTTTTGGATTTCATGTCAAAAACATAGATATAATTCTTTACATGTATATTGGATTCTATCCATATACAATATACTTCAAAGTTGTTTAAATATCATGTTTTTGTATTTATATGTGTTTTGGGAAAATCGAATTTCCATTTCAAAAATTCAAGTTTTGGAAAATACGGATTTTGATTTAAGGCAAAATTTCAAATCACAAAAATGGTTCAAATTGTTTATAATATATGTTGAATTTTTGTCACACATGTTTGTATTTCAAAGATCTAATAAGAACTTATTTTGTGAAATTTATGTGATTTTATCGGATTTATTTGATAATAAAAAGCCAAGTTTTTAAATCCCTAATTTGCTGGACTGGTCTTTTGTCGGTCGACCGGATGGTCGACCGCTGCAGAAGTCAGTCGACCGGTCCGGTGGACCGACGTGCATAAGCGTGCACGCCAGCTTGGGCTGGTGGGCCGGTCGACCGGGCGGTCGACCATCCAGAGAGTTCTGCTCTCTGAAAATGGCCCCAGTCGACCGGACAAGAGCTGTTGCTCTCTGTTTCCAGGCCGGGTCGACCGGCCAGTCGACCGGTGGCACAACGATCATAAAAATGACCGTTGGCCGATTGACCGCCCGGTCGATCGGAAGGTCATTTCTGACCTTTCCTGGGTGCCAACGGGCAGAATTTTTATGGGCTATAAATACCTACTTCTTTGAGCTGTTTTAGCTAACATTTTCAAGAGCAAAAATTCTCATCTTCTTAAGTGTTTTAGTTACAAGTTTTAAAAGAGTTTTTGGGTTTAAAAGATTGATCTTTATTTGTTTTAAAAAGGGTTGGAAATTCAAAGAAAAAGAAAGTCTTTGGGAGTTGTTTTGATCTTCATTCATATTTCAATATAGAGTTTTTCCTAAGAGCTTTTCTTTGTATTTTTGATTTTCAAACTCTTTATTCTCTCACACTTGAGCTATCTATCTATTTTATCTATTAGGATCTAATTTATGGAAAAATTGGTTTTTGGTTGTTGATACCACCTAGAGTTGTAAACCTTTCATACTTTGTGATATCCCTCTAGTGAGAGGTGATAGTGTTGATATCCCTCTAGTGAGATGTGATTGTGGAAGTTGTATTAATATCCCTCTTAGTGAAGAGGTGATTGTGGAGTTGTGGCTTTGTGCCTGTCCCTCAATTGTGAGGTTGATCTTATGTGGCTTAGTGCCTTGCCTCTTGTGTAGAGGTTGTATTTGTTTGAGAGAGGAGTTGAATACTCCTAGTTGTATTTGCCCAAATCCTCAGTGAAAGTTTCCTGTGTGGGAAGTCCTGTGTGGACTATATAGTGAAAATCCTTCTGTGTGAAGGCGGGGACGTAGAGCTGGGTGCTCGAACCTTGAAACATATCTTTGTGTTTGCGTTTGATCCACTATCTCTAACTCTCTCACTTATATTGTGCATTGCATCATATTGTTCATATCATACATATATGCTTGGGTTTGTTTATGCGCCATACTTATGTTAAACCAAGAGAGCTTCATATAGCATCTCAACTCTTATTCAGAGGAATCAAGAGGAGTTAGTCTAGAGCCCTTCACCGGGAATTCGGCTACACTCTTTGATTACACTAAGTGTGTTACAATTAGTTTTTAATTTCGCATTATTTGTCATTAGATTAGCCATACACCTATTCACCCCCTCTAGGTATACTTTCAATTGGTATCTGAGCTTGGTGATCTTGATTTGGGTCGAACCACCTTGAGTTAAAGATCCTCATTTATAGCTAATCACAATATTTGTACACACACATGGATTTCATGTCACCTCCAACTTTTGATATCCTTAACATCCAAACTTGAAAGGTTAAGATGCCATTGTACCTCAAAACCTTAGGGATTCATGTTGTTTTTTGCCACTATTAAAGATTCATATAGTTTAAATGGCAAAAATCTTGAGGCTAATGCAAAAGTTATCCATGCTTTGAAGTCAACCCTAAATGATAAATATTTATCTAGGGTTTCTAACTTTGATTCGGCTTTTGTAGTATGAAACACTATAGTCTCCCATGGCGAACAACAGCAATACTATGCGGAGAGCGACTCGGATGTTAGAAGTGATGCTTCCAACTTGTGCTACATGGTCCAAGGGGATAACTCCCTTGAGGTAAATTCTGAATCCGAGCTACATGAGGATGTTGACATGTCATATGATGAGCTTGAATCTTTTTGTCAACAACTTCTTGAAAAATATGAGTTGCTTAAAAAGGATAACAAGAAAATGAAAAATAAATTTGATTCCTTGTTAAAAGAAAAAGATTCTTTTCAAAATAAATTGGAATGTATTTCAAAAGAAAATGAGATGTTGAAAAAAGATAATATTTTCTTAACTTCTAAATTGAATGATCTTTGTGAAGGAAATACTTCTTTGAAAAATAAAATTATTTTGGTGGAAAAAGAAAATGAAATTGCTTTGAATGAAAACAACACTTTGAAAAGAAAAATTGTTTCAAAAGAAAAAGAAAATGTTTCTATAAAGAACAAGAATGTTGATTCTCATTCTCACCATGCTTTTCATGCTACAACTATTGATAAAAATGAGATTAAATTTTTGAAAAATAGAATAGATTTTTTGAGCTCAACTTTGAGCAATTGTGCATTTAATCATAATAGATTGGAAACCTTATTTCAAAAGAAACAAGCTCCACATGTTCATACACATCACCCACGGTACACATATGCACACTTTACACACCATGATCACACTCATTCACATGTGCGTGCTAGAGTGTACAAATGTACACATTGCGTCCGCAAAGGCCATTTAGCAAAATTTTGTTATGATAAGATAAATTCTATTAATTTTGCTAATAAAAATGTTTGGGTTCCGAGTAATGCTAACCACCGTGGACCCAAAAGAAAATAGGTACCAAAATTCTCACCTCTTGTGTTTGATGTAGGTGTAGCCTCACATGACGTGAGGGGTTTGGTGCCTTGGTGGTGGACGCATGGACTAGATGGACATATAAAATTGATGCACCGCTATCAAGGTAGTTTTGGTGGGAAGACCACCATGTTTTGGAGATTTGGAGTATAGTTCTTATAGTTTAGTAACTATCTCTAAACTCCTATTTTATTTACATGCTTTTACCTTTATAATTTTTAGCATGTTCATGTTTTATGTTTATGCTTATTGTGGTAAATACGTGTTTAGATGTAGTTTTTATCAAGACTTGTGTATATACTTGTACAAGTAGTGAGCAACATTTGATTCCTATATGTTTGCACTTTATTGCTCATTTGTACTCATTACATGTATATGTATAACCTAGTTTTGATAATTTTCTCATTTACACTTATTTTTCCCATCCTTGTTCATGTTTTACTTCATGTATATGTAATTTTCGTTCAAAACTAATAAATATACATGTATGCCCTTGAGTCACTTGGCTTCATACAAATACTATTATGGACTCTTTTTATATTTGAGATATGTAGGTATATTGTTAGTTTTGATAAATCATACATATACCTTGAAGTTTATTTTTAAATAAAAAATAAATTGTTAAGATTTTGATATTTGTTTGATAAAAAGATATTCATATTTATTTTGAGCCTTATTGATTATTTTCATGAAAATACTAATTACATGATCCTTGTGCACTCACACTTCATTTGTTTACTCATGACATTGTCTTCATGAGAAGTTTTGAGCTTTATACATTTCGAGTGTCAACACTTATATATTTGGTATGATTCACGATATATATATGTTTTGTTTTTCAGTTTGAAGGATCTTTAACTGGAAATTACTCTAAACTAGTTATTTATTCTTCAATTGGTAGTGTTTTCAAAGTATGCTAAAATATTTTTAAACTCATATTTTTGAAAACCCCTACCAACCCTTAAAGGGGGATGGATGGGCGACCATGCCTTGTATGCCTTATTGAAAATCTTTTATCATGTGCATGAATAGGGTGATTATTTATGAGCTATACACTTGATCCTCATGTGTTTTCAATTAGTATCACAATTGATATTTATTTTGTATGCTCATATATTTTCTTATATATGTATGCTTCAAATTTTCAAATAATATCAATTTCTATTGGTATTTTCATTCTCATACATATATATAATTTGATTGTGCTTGATTTACTATAGTTTTACTTATTTAAAGCACAAATTATGTTTCTGCTAAGCTTGTCTTGTATCTTAATCTCAATTGGTATTTTAATAAACTTATGCATTATTTTTAATCGGTATTTAATTTGGTATCAAAATATTCTTCATATTGTACCATTTATTTCATATCAAAATTTACAATATACTTCAATTGGTATCAATATGTTTCAATTTCAATTGGGTTCCGATTACAATCGGTATCAAAATGTTTTACTTTTTATTGGTATCAAAACTTTACATGATGTTTTCAATTGGTATCCTTTGGTACCTTAAAAATTTTGTGTAGTTTTTATTGGTATCATAATTTGGTATCATAATGTTTTGATATTTATATCTTATATGCAAGGAAAGCTTAACATCTTCTCTATATATAGATTCATGTTGAGTGTATCTCATATTGAGGAGTTTGACCGCTCTTCTTTATGTCTTACACATGTGTAGAGAGAGCTTCACATCTCCTTTATACATTGTATATTATACTTTATGTGATTACGATTTAGTCATCTCTTTTCATATAAATGCATGTATGCAAGGAGAGTTAACTTCACGTCTCTCCTCTTCATGAATGTATATAGCATATACACCTTTATTATTTTGATTTATGCAAAAAGGAAGAAAAATATTATTTACGCCTTTAGTGTTTGTACCCCTTTGTTGATGAATTAACAAAAAGGAGGAGAAAAATTTGGAGTTTTATATACGCATGTTTGTTTAATTTGTTATCTTTTGCCATTGGTATCAAGAGCATCTTTTGTTGGTATCAAAAGCAGCATTTTTTTAAGAACATTTTTATTTTAAAATTGGTATCAAGAGCATGTTTATTTCATTAGTATCAAATATCATGTTTATGTATATTTATGTTGAGCATTCACTGCATATTTTTATTGTTTATTGCTATGCATGAGCTAAGGGGGAGCTTCTATGAAGCTTAAATTTAATTCATGCATATATAACTCCATGGGTTTTGTCATCATCAAAAAGGGGGAGATTGTTGGCCCAGAGACCCTTCACTCTAGTTTTGATGATAATTAACTTATGTAGTTATAGTTTACTAATAATCTTGTGATATTTAGTTTCAGATATTTGATCAAGATATTAGTAGGTGATTAGCTTCAACAAAGGTGTTTTGGAGCTATCATATGTTGATTTAAAAGATCGAGCGTCAAGATCGCATCTAGCACTCGGTTGGATCAAGCTCGTTGGATCGCGTTTTGGATCGAGTCGACTTGGAGAAGGAGTTCTACAAGAAGACCTCGGTTTGTTTAGTTAAGATTGTTTAGATCTTATTATAAAGATTAGATAGTGTTGATATGCTCAAGTACACACACAAGTTTCACTTTGTTTGGTTTTCGGTTTAACCGGTTTCAGTTTTTCATGTATATGATTTTCATGAATAGATAGAATCAAAAAAAGTTTACACGGTTTAATGTATATTAGATTTGATATATATACATCTATGCTTTATCTATTTAAAAAAACTTACTTTGATAGTCTATTTCATGAGTTGAAATTTTGTATTTAAACAAAACTTATTTTTGGATTTCATGTCAAAAACATAGATATAAATCTTTACATGTATATTGGATTCTATCCATATACAATATGCTTCAAAGTTGTTTAAATATCATGTTTTTGTATTTACATGTGTTTTGGAAAAATCGGATTTCCATTTCAAAAATTCAAGTTTTGAAAAATATAGATTTTGGTTTAAGGCAAAATTTCAATGTCACAAAAATGATTCAAATTGTTTATAATATGTGTTGAATTTTTATCACACACGTTTGTATTTCAAAGATCTAATAAGAACTTAGTTTTGTGAAATTTATGTGATTTTATGGGATTTATTTGATAATAAAAAGCCAAGTTTTTAAATCCCTAATTTGCTGAACTGGTCTTCTACCGGTCAACAGGATGGTCGACCGCTACAGAAGTCGGTCGACCGGTCGGTCGAATGACGTGCACAAACGTTCACGCCAGCTTGGGCTGGTGGGTCGGTCGATCAGGCGGTCGACCGTCCAGAGAGTTCTGCTCTCTGAAAATGGCCCGGTGGTCCGACAGAGAGCTCTGCTCTCTGTATCCAGTTCCGGTCGACAGGGCAGTCGACCGGACAGAGAGCCGTTGCTCTCTGTTTTCAGGGCCGGTCTACCGGGCGATCGACCGGTGGCACAACGGTCATGAAAATGACCGTTGACTGGTCGACCGGCTGGTCGACCGGAAGGTCATTTCTGACCTTTCCTGGCTGCCAACGGGTAGAATTTTTGTGGGCTATAAATACCCACTTCTTTGAGTTGTTTTAACTAACATTTTCAAGAGCAAAAATTCTCATCTTCTTAAGTGTTTTAGCTACAATTTTAAAAGAGCTTTGGGTTTAAAAGATTGATCTTTATTTGTTTTAAAAAGGGTTGGAAAATTCAAAGAAATAGAAAGTCTTTCGGAGTTGTTTTGATCTTTATTCATATTTCAATATAGAGTTTTTCTCAAGAGTTTTTCTTTGTGTTTTTTATTTCAAACTCTTTATTTTCTCACACTTGAGCTATCTATCTATCATATCTATTAGGATCTAATTTGTGGGAAAATTGGTTTGTGGTTGTTGATACTACCTAAAGTTGTGAACCTTCCATACTTTGTGATATCCCTCTAGTGAGAGATGATACTGTTGATATCCCTCTAGTGAGAGGTGATTGTGAAAGTTGTGTTGATATCCCTCTTAGTGAAGAGGTGATTGTGGAGTTGTGGCTTTGTGCCTATCCCTCAACTTTGTGGTTGATCTTATGTGGCTTAGTGCCTTGCCTCTTGTGTAGAGGTTGTATTTGTTTGAGAGAGGAGTTGTGTACTCCTATTTGTATTTGCCCAAATCTTCAGTGGAGGTTCCCTGTGGGAAGTCCTGTGTGGACGGTATAGTGAAAATCCTTCTGTGTGAAGGCGGGAACGTAGAGCTGGGTGCTCGAACCTCGAAACATATCTTTGTGTTTGCGTTTGATCCACTATCTCTAACTCTCTCTCTCTTATATTGTGCAATGCATCATATTGTTCATATCATACAGGTTGGCCCAAGGTTACAATCACCCGGTTTTTGAGTTTTGATGATTACAAAACATATATTGTTATTTTTACTAATCATATTTTAGTGTTTAAGTGTGTTTCAGGGTTCTAAAGATTCAAGATATCTTCTTTCCTAAAGGAAGGTATTTTTGGCTCAAGTTGATTCAATTCGGGTTCAAGGATACAAGCTTTTCAAACATTGCATTTGGAGAAGCCCTAATTTGAAGACCTTGTGGTCATCTAGAACCTTTGTAAGAATTAGTTTGTTAAAGAATGAGGTTATGATAAGTTGGCTCAAGAAAACACACACTTTCATTTTTTAAAATACGGTTTTTGTTTTGGTTAGTTGATTTAGGTGCATGTCTTGATTGATATATATGACTCAAAATATTTTATATTTTTACATCTAGTTTATATCATGTATACCAACCTTATAGATGCTACTTAATCATCTAGCCATTTAAAAATATTTTAAAAATTCTTCAAAGTTCAAAATTTTTCCTATAATAAAACTGTTTCAGGCCCAACGGTCGATCGGGCGGTCGACCGGATCTATTTCAGGCCTAATCGGTCGACCGCACCGGTCGACCGGGCCTTGTGGCTTTGGCGTGCACATTTGTGCACGTCTGCCGGTCGACCAGACTGGTCGACCGACTGACTGACCCTTGCTCTTGGGTTTTGTCGGTCGATCGGGCCAGTCGACCGACAGAACAAAGATTTGTTTTTTTGTTTAGCCTCCGGTCGACCGACCGGTCGACCGAGTCCAGCGGCTAATTTGCCAGATAGACTGCCGGTCGACCGGGCCGGTCGACCGACAGCCGCCAGCATCCCCCAACAGCTAGTTTCTTGAAAACTGTTTTCTAGATTTGATTTTGATGTTCCTTTCAGCTATCTCTGAATTTCCTGAGGCTAATTCCTGACCTATTAACCTAGTTTTAATGATGAAAAGATCTCTTCTAATCCCTATAAATAGATGGCATTGGTCCCTTGTTAAATTCAAAAAAAATCCCTATTGTTTTGAGTTTCAAAAGAAAAGAAAAGTTTTCAAAGCTCTCACTTCCAAAGTGCATTCTTGGTTAAAGTTTTTCAGTAGTTTTCAAGCTCTCTTTACTTTCTTTACAACTGAATTTTTCTCACTTCACTTCTTGAGCCAAAAATCATTCCCATTCTATAAGGAGTTGTAAGAGAGAAATTTGTGGTCTTTTTGATTACCTTGTTACTTGTATTTTCTTTGTGTTGAGATCCCTCTCGTCTAGAGGTTGGATTGGTGGGAGTTCGTACTCCAGTCTTGTGTAGACCTCTTATAATTCCCTTTGGGGATTTAGTGGAAATCCTTCACGGTGGTGGAGGCAGGGATGTAGAGCGGTAGCTCGAACCTCGATACAAATTACTTGTGTTTGTGATTAGTTTCCTAATTGTTTTTCATTACTTTACATTTTTATCTTGTGATACCTCTTGCTTGCACTTTATTATTGCTCCCATTTCATTCACTTGCATTTTTCGGTCTTTACTCATCTCAACAAGAAAGCAATTACGCACCTCAACTCATAATCTAGAGGAATCAAAGAGGAGAATTTCTAGAGCCCTTCATGGGAAATTCGGCTTTAATTTCTTGTTTTGAGTGACCGGTTGCATCATACATACATACTTGTTTAAAAAGATCATTAGATTAGCATTAACACCTATTCACCCCCCTCTAGGTATTTTTCAATTGGTATTAGAGCATTGGTCTCTAGGCTCTTGGCTTAATAACCTTAGAGAGATCCTATATTGATAATCACTCTATTCATTTTTCATCCTCATACACTTAGTAAAAATGGCCGAAGGAATTAAGACCCCACCCAAGTTTGATGGCCTTAACTTTCCCATATGGAAGGTTAAGATGACCGTATTTTTGCAATCCTTAGGCAGCCGGGTTGCAAAGGCGGTGACCAAATCTTTTAGTGCACCCCTTGGTGATGAGGACACTTGGTCCGATATTGCCACGAAAGAGTTTGACGCTAATGCTAGGGCACACTATGCCTTGCTTCAAGCTCTTAATGATGATGATATTTCCAGAGTCATTCATTGCAAATCCGCACATGAGATTTGGACTCACTTACTTGTCACTCATGAGGGAACTTCATAAGTAAAGAGGGCAAAAATCGACCTTCTTCGTTCCCAATATGAAAATTTTTCTATGCAATAGAATGAAACCATAGATGATATGGTTACTAAGTTTACAAAGATTACTAATGGACTTTCTTCTTTAGGTGACGGCATTGACAACGACCAAAAAGTAAGAAAGATCATCCGTGCACTCCCTCCATCTTGGGAAGTCAAAACCACAACTTTGAAGGAGCTCAATGACAAGGAAGAAATGGAGCTTATCGGTCTCATTGGGAATCTCAAGACCCATGAGATGGAAAGAAAAGCAAGAGAAGAGATGGCTCCTCCCAAGAAGAAAGCTATTGCCTTCAAGAGTTCTTCCACCTACTCCGACGAGGATGATGAAGAAGAGGATGATGAAGATCTTTCTCTTCTTGTAAAGAACGTTCGGAGAATGTACAACAAGGCAAAGTTTCAAAATAGAAGGAGATGGCAAGGTAAAGAAGAGAAGAAAATCATTTGCTTCAATTGCCGGAAGCCGGGTCACATTATTGCGGAATGTCCGAAAAATAAAGGCAAACCCTTCACCTCCAAGAAGCCTTATAAAAAGAAAGCTTTAAAGGCTACTTGAGATTCGGAGAGTGAATCCGATGAGGAAGTCGACACCGCCAACATGTGCTTCATGGCAAATGAAAGCACAAGCAAGGTAACTCTCGATACATCCATTGATTGTGAACTATCTATAGATGAACTAGGAGAAGCTTTTGAAGAACTATCTCATAACTATATTTTCTCAAAAAGAAATACTTGAAAATGAAAAAGGAAAATGAATCATCAACCACAAAGCTTTCATTCTTACAAAAGAAAAAGATGAATTGTTTTCAACTCTATCTTTTACTCAGAAGGATTTTGATGACTATAAAATTTCTTGCAAAGGTAAATTTCCACAAATTGATGAAAACAACATTTCCTTGCTAAAAAAGAAAATTGATTCATTAGGAGTGGTTTTGAAGAAATGTGATTTGATAAAACTAGACTAGAGGCTATGTTTCCTAAGAAACATGTCCCTAAGAAACATTCACATGCTACTCATACTCATGTTCATAAATCACAACCTTTACATCATGCCAAGCACCCTAAACATGCCCACACTCCACACACTCATCATGCATTCATGTATGGTAAAGTTTTTTCATGCACATATTGTGGCCGTAAAGGTCATTTGGTTAAATTTTGCTATGATAGGATTAATGCATCGCATAATCATGTTTGGGTTCGGAATACTAACATTCAAGGACCCAATTAAGTTTGGGTACCAAAGTCAACAAATTTGTTAAATGATGTAGGTACATTCCAAAGCCCAACGACGTAAGGAGTTGTGGTATCTTGATAGTGGTTGCTCAAGGCACATGACATGGGATATCAACAACTTCGCAACCCTATCAAGATACCATGAAGGTGGCACCGTCACCTTCGGAGATGACGCCAAACGAAAGATCATTGGTATTGGTCATGTTAAACTTGGTACATCTCCTTTAATAGAAAATGTTGTTTTAGTTGATGGCCTCAAGCATAATCTCTTGAGTGTTATTCAACTTTGTGATAAAGGTTTTAATGTTATTTTTGATGACCTAGCATGTAATGTTATTGATAGACAATCAAATACATGTATATTTTTCGGATTTCGTGAAAACAATGTATACATGATTGACATGTCTAATATGCTATGCAATGCTACTTGTTTGAAAGCCCTCGATGATGACTCTTAGTTGTGGCATAGGAGATTAGGCCATATTTCTTTTGACCATCTATCTAGATTAAACAACAAGAAAATGGTGAAAGGTATTCCTTGCTTGAAATTTGAAAAGGACCGCATTTGCGATGCGTGTCAACTTGGGAAACAAACCAAGTCCTCTTTCAAATCAATTAAGGATATCATGACATCACGACCTTTGGAGTTGATCCATATGAATTTGTTTGGTCCTACACAAACCAAAAGTCTAAGTGGGAATCGTTTTGCTTTCGTTTTAGTTGAACATTTCTCTCGTTTTACTTGGGTTTTCTTTTTAGAACACAAAAATCAAGCCATTTCATATTTTTTAAGAAAAGAGTTGAAAAGAAAAAAGATTCTTCTATTTTAAGAATAAGAAGTGATAGAGGTGGTGAATTCAATAACCAACCCTTTACCACTTTTTGCGAAGAAATGGAATTAAGCATGAGCTATCTTGTCCTAGAACTCCACAATAAAATGGAGTCGTTGAGAGAAAAAATCGTACATTACAAGAGATGGTTAGGACAATGATAAATGAGTACGGTCTCCCTCATTATCTATGGGCAGAGGCCGTTAACACATCTTGCTACATATCAAATAGGGTTTTCTTATGCAAAAACACTTCTAAAACATCTTTTGAGATTTATTTTTCAAGAAAACCAAATGTTTCATACTTTAAAGTTTTTGGTTATAAATGTTTTGTTTTGAATATTAAAGATAATTTAGGTAAATTTGATGCAAAATCATATGAAGCAATTTTTGTTGGTTACTCTAACACTAGTAAACCTTATAGAGTTTTCAATAAGTCATCCTTGACTATTGAAGAATCTATACATGTAAAGTTTGAGGAATCTAATGTATTTGTTGAGAATGTTGTAGAAATAGATTCCCTAAATGAAGACATGGAGAATATTTCTTTAAAGGACTCACCTACTCTTGAAGACATGCTAAAGGGTGATGAAGAAAATGAAGTTCAAGAAGTTGAAGTGGAGACTACTCAACCACTTCCAAAAGATTGGAGATTCAATCCACATCATCCCAAGGATCTTATTATAGGTGAAGTATCAAAAGGGGTAACTACTCGTTCTAAACTTCGTGATCTTTATGGGCACTATGCATTTATTTCTCATTTTGAACCAAAGAACATCCTCGAAGTCGAGGGCGACTCATATTGGTTGCTTGCCATGCAAGAGGAGCTCAAGCAATTCGAGCGCAACCAAGTTTGGCATCTTATTCCTAGGCCCCACGATAGACCAACAATTGGTACTAAGTGGATCTTTAAGAACAAGTTGGATGAGTCGGGAAATGTTGTTAGGAATAAAGCTAGGTTAGTGGCCCAAGGTTACACTCAAGTCGAAGGTATCGATTTTGAGGAAACTTTTGCACCCGTAGCATGGCTTGAAGCCATACGGATGACACTTGCATTTGCTTCATATAAAGATTTTAAACTTTTTCAATTGGATGTAAAAGTGCTTTCTTAAATAGATTTATTGAAGAGGAGGTGTATGTTGAACAACCCCCTGGGTTTGTTGATCCTACACATCCGGATTTTGTTTTCAAACTAAACAAAGCTCTTTATGGTTTAAAACAAGCCCCTAGGGCTTAGTATGAAAGACTTTCTTCATTTCTTATTTCTAATGGTTTTAATAAAGAAAAAATAGATACTACTTTGTTTACCAAACATGTTGATAATGATATACTTATGTTCAAATATATGTTGATGATATCATATTTGGTTCTACTAATGATAATCTTTGCAAAGCTTTTGAATCATGCATGAAGGAGGAATTTGAGATGTCTATGATGGGCGAGCTTAACTACTTCCTTGGTCTCCAAATCAAGCAAAGGAAGGATGGGATTTTCATCAATCAAGCCAAGTACACGAAGGACCTTATCAAGAGATTTGGGCTTGAAGGGGCTAAGACAAGCAAAACTCCCATGGCTGCCACCACTAAGCTTGACAAGGATGAACAAGGTACAAATGTAGACATTAAACTTTATCGTAGCATGATTGATAGTTTGTTGTATTTAACGGCTAGTAGGCCGGACATTATGTTTTGTGTATGTCTTTGTGCTCATTTTCAATCGTGTCCTAAAGAGTCCCATTTGATTGCGGTAAAACGCATTATTAGATACCTTAAGGGTACAATTAAAATGGGTTTGTGGCATCCGAAGACCGGATAATTTTTCATGACGAGTTTTTTGGATGCCGACTATGCGGGTAGTAGAGTGGATAGGAAGAGTACAGGTGGAACATGTCAATTTCTCGGTAATTGTCTTATTTCATGGTCTTTCAAGAAACAAAATTCGGTAGCCCTCTCAACCGCCGAGGCGGAGTATGTTGCGGCGGGGGCTTGTTGTGCACAAGTCCTTTGGATGAAACATACTCTCCTTGACTATGATATGCATTTTGACCATATTAAAATATTTTGTGATAACACTAGTACTATTCATATGACTAAAAATGCAAATCAACATAGTAAGACCAAGCACATTGACATTCGGTATCACTTTCTTTGAGATCATTATGAGAAAGGTGATATTGAAATTGATTATGTTTCTACCGATTTTCAACTTGCCGATATTTTTACAAAACCACTAGACTATACTAGATTTTTTTTATTTGTGGTGAATTGAATGTTTGTGTTATGGAATCATGAAAAAAATTTTTAAACAATATTTACCCTTTTTGATGTATGACAAAAAGGGGGAGAAAAAGTTAGTTTGTTCTTTTGAGTTTTTGTGTTTTGAGTTTTAAGTTTCGCGTTTTGAGTTTTGAGTTATGTGTTTTGAGTTATTGTTTGGTTACTTTTGAGCTATATGTTTTGGATTATTAGTTCTCTCTTATGCCAAGTTTTTGTATTTTACCTTTTATTCATTCATGTATATAGCCATTCATATATATATATAGCATGATTTGAGGGGGAGCCTCATAGCTCCTTTCCCAATTCTTTGTTAAATAACTCATATGTTTTGTCATCATCAAAAAGGGGGAGATTGTTGGCCTAAGGTTACAATCACCCAGTTTTTGAGTTTTGATGATTACAAAACATGTATAGTTATTTGTACTAATCATATTTTAGTGTTTAAGTGTGTTTTAGGTTTCTAAGGATTCAAGATATCTTCTTTCCTAAAGGAAGGTATTTTTGACTCAATTGATTCAATTCGGGTTCAAGGATACAAGCTTTTCAAACATTGCATTTGGAGAAGCCCTAATTTGAAGACCTTGTAGTCACCTAGAACCTTTGTAAGAATTAGTTTGTTAAAGAATGAGGTTATGATAAGTTGGCTCAAGAAAACACACACACAATTTCATTTTTCAAAATACGGTTTTTGTTTTGGTTAGCTGATTTAGGTGCATGTCTTGATTGATATACATGACTCAAAATATTTTATATTTTTACATCTAGTTTATATCATGTATACTAACCCTTATAGCATGCTACTTAATCATCTAGCCATTTAAAAATATTTTAAAATTTCTTCAAAGTTCAAAAATTTTCCTATAATAAAACTGTTTCAGGCCCAACGGTTGATCGGGTGGTCGACCGGATCTATTTCAGGCCTAATCGGTCGACCGCACCGGTCGATCGGGCCTTGTGGGTTTGGCGTGCACATTTGTGCACGCTGCCGGTCGATCGGACTGGTCGACGGACTGACTGACCCTTGCTCTTGGGTTTTGTCGGTCGACCGGGCCAGTCGACCGACAGAACAAAGATTTGTTTTTTTGTTTAGCCTCCGGTCGACCGACCGGTCGACCGAGTCCAGCGGCTAGTTTGCCAGATAGACTGCCGATCGACCGGGCCAGTCGACCGACAGCCGCCAGCAACCCCCAACAGCTAGTTTCTTGAAAACTATTTTCTGGATTTGATTTTGATGTTTCTTTCAGCTATCTCTGAATTTCCTGAGGCTAATTCCTGACCTATTAACCTAGTTTTAATGATGAAAAGATCTCTTCTAATCCCTATAAATAGATGGCATTGGTCCCTTGTTAAATTCAAGAAAAATCCCTATTGTTTTGAGTTTCAAAAGAAAAGAAAAGTTTTCAAAGCTCTCACTTCCAAAGTGCATTCTTGGTTAAAGTTTTTTAGTAATTTTCAAGCTCTCTTTACTTTCTTTACAACTGAATTTTTCTCACTTCACTTCTTGAGCCAAAAATCATTCCCGTTCTATAAGGAGTTGTAAGAGAGAAGCTTGTGGTCTCTTTGATCACCTTGTTACTTGTATTTTCTTTGTGTTGAGATCACTCTTGTGTAGAGGTTGGATTTGTGGGAGTTCGGTACTCCGAACTTGTGTAGACCTCTTGTAATTCCCTTTGCGGATTTAGTGAAAATCCTTCACGGTGGTGGAGGCGGGGATGTAGAGCGGTGGCTCGAACCTCGAAACAAATTATTTGTGTTTGCGATTGGTTTCCTAATTGTTTTTCATTGCTTTACATTTTTATCTTGTGATACCTCTTGCTTGCACTTCATTACTGCTCCCATTTCATTCACTTGCATTTTTCGGTCTTTACTCATCTCAACAAGAAAGCAATTACGTGTATCAACTCATAATCTAGAGGAATCAAAGAGGAGAAGTTCTAGAGCCCTTTACGGGAATTCGGCTTCAATTTCTTATTTTGAGTAACCGGTTGCATCATACATACATACTTGTTTAAAAAGATCATTAGATTAGCATTAACACCTATTCACCCCCCCTCTAGGTGTTTTTCAATATATATATGCTTGGGTTTGTTTGTACGCCATACTTGTGTTAAACCAAGAAAGCATCATATAGCACCTCGATTCTTATTCAGAGGAATCAAGAGGAGTTAGTCCAAAGCCCTTCACCAGGAATTCGGCTACACTCTTTGGTTACACTAAGTATGTTGCAATTAGTTTTTAATTCTGTATTATTTGTCATTATATTAGCCATACACCTATTCACCCCCCTCTAGGTGTGCTTTCAGATGGGTCTATTCGACCCAGTGTATCCATAATATTACCTCTTTTACATTTTATTTCATGCATCTATATATATTTCATACATTAGGGATAATGCATGAGATAAGTGTGGGGGAGGAGTATAACATAGATTTTCTTTTAGGTTTTCTTAAAAAAAAAAAGCTTTTTGAAAAGGAAATTAATATTTTGACTTATTTTTATGAGAAATTAAGTTAATCTTAAAAATTAGGGAAACCATAATTAGGATTTCTTAAACTTGGTCAAAATAAGATTATTTGTTTGACTTTTAGGTATAGGAAGAAAAACTGAAAAAGTAAGTTTTGATTATTACCTTGAAGAAATATGCATTTTATACATGCACTTACACACTTAAGATTCAAAACAAAGACTCTTTTGTCTTAGACATGAGGAAAAAAAATTCTCTGATTAAGCTGGATAATTGTGCCTCGAAAGCATAAATATTCACGCCCAAAAGTGGTTCATCTCACCAATAAAATCTTTAATTTTGAGGCCTTGTTTACATGAGTTCTTAAGTCCTAGGAGTGCTTTTTCACCTGGTGCACTAAAACTATCAGGTTTGGGAGTCATCGGCTAAAGACTTGCTACATGGGTGAATTAGAAAGTCTAATAAAACTAAAGGATAAAAAAATAATATAATAATCATAATAATAAGGCATAAAAATTAGAGTTCTTAAATCTGAGTCAAAATTCACGATCACAAGGGTGCATACCATTAGGGGTAAAATGATAGACTAAATGAGAAATTCAGTTCAAAAACTTACCTTTAATGATTTCAAATTTTTGCATCAAGACTAAAGTTTAGGAATAATTAATTTGATGAACTTGAGGCTTATAGATTCCTTAAATTTTCTGCATAAATATTTCAAATATTTTTCTTTCAAAAATAAGATTTTGAAAATACTAACACTTTATTTTTTTTATGGATTTTGTGGATGTAATCCACTGAAAACCCTCAGGAGATAAAACTCGTCTTCTAGGAGTAACATAGAGGTTTAACGACTTGTTGCACGTGCTATGTGCAACAGTGATTCCTACGAAAGTGAGTTAGATTTGGTCAGTTTAATTTTTCTTTTCTTTTTGTTTTGATCGAGACGAGCGAAAGATAGGTATGGAGGTGTGATTATTCACTAATATTGTACATTTATTGTCACATTCTCATATTGATTTTTAATAAAACTCTGTTGTTTGACCTCTAATTTGTTTATTAGTGTGCAGATATCTATGTAAGTGATAAAGGAGAGTAAAAAGCCCAAGGAACCTAATTAAATTCGGATTTTAAAGTATTTCTAATTGAATTCGGGTTTCTAAATCAATTTAGATTCGGTTTCAGACTGGACACCTTTTAATAATTTAATCATAACTTTCGTTACGAAAATGAAAATCTAATGATTCAAGATACTCCAGAAAGCAGAATTAAATGCTACAATTCTTATGTTGACTATTGTTTTCAATTCAGTCGCATATTCAGCAATCAATGTGCCTACTACATGCAGCCCGATTCAATTAAATTTTCAATCAAGAGAAGTAAAGGATATTCTCAGCATATCCATAGTTCAACTTCAAAATTCTGAGAATATAACTTTTGATGAGTCAGCATTTTGATGAGTCACTACCCCAGGCTTTCTCCTATAAATACCCAGAGGATGCAGGGAAAGAACACAAAAAAAATTATAATTAGAATTCGTCTTTATTCCTAAGGTCAGAGTTATTGTTAGATAAAAGTTTTATTATTTTCTAGTTTAGGCCAGAAGCAAAGTAAGAGAGAGAAAGAGTGTTGTAATAGAAGATTGAATGTGACATCAATAAATATTCAAGACTCTTTTTCAATTCCTTCTTTTTATTATGGTACATTTATGTTGATTAGTCTACAGTTCTGCATTATTATATCGTATTTTCTCACTGATTTATGAATAAAATGTCGGTCTAAACCATATTTTGGTCTCTCTTGCAGATAATCAAGGCAAGGAGGGAAAAAAGGGTAATAAGTGCTTAATTAAACCCATTTTTGGGTAATTAAATCTGAATTTCTTGAAGGTCAAGTAAGGGATCTCCTAGAAGATACATTGAACCTAGACCCTTGCGCACGTCAGACGAATATCCGGATGAAAATATCCGATTCTGAGCATATCTGGAAGGTCCCTGAAGCGTCGCGAACCCCCGCACCAAAACCAAGGACCTAGGTCCCTGGTATTGCCGCGAAAACGCGGCAAAAGCCGCGTTTCTACGGCAATGTGATGGGTCCACGCGTCAATTTTCAACGCGTGGCCTCGTCTCGCCTTCCAAAAACTCCTTTTCGTTATAAATATGGCAGGGTTTGGCTGAAACGCAAGCAGATTTGGATTTAAACAACGTTTTTTATCTTTTAGTGTAGTGTAGTGTAGGTGTTCTTCTTCTTTCTTTTGTATTTTTATTTTCTTTTTAGATCTTGTAGTAGAGCAGAGAGATTCAGAGAGAGATAGAGAGATATTGATGTAATAGATGGTGACAATCTATATAAAGGTGCATCCTTTCTTCTCTATTATAATCTTCTCCATCTTCTACATGATGCTTAGCTAATATTTTCTTCTCATGACAATCTAACTACTAACCACTAACCATCTAACCACTTACTTGATAATCTACATGAATGTAGTAGCCTCTACAAGGCATTGCTCTTGCAAGAGCCATTGGTGGCTCATGATGATGGATTCTAACATTCTAACATTCTAACATCTAACCCACTAACTTGCTAACTTGCAATGTCTTCTTTATTTTATGCTCACCTCTAACCAGTTTTGATGACCTAATAGTCACTTGTAACTTATTTTGTGGTATGGATGGGTGGTTTGAATGTAGAAGAACAATCTTATGAGCCATGCTTTGTATCGTCTCTTGAAGTCAAGGACTAGTGATGGCCAAGGATCCATGTGAGGCAACTATCACTAAGAGGTTAGCAAGGTTAGTGGAGTAATTAGTAGTTTGTAGCCATGAGTTTTCTTTTACTTTGTTTTAAAAATCAATTTCAAAATCTTTTATCATTTTTTCTATCGTTGTGTTTACCATCCTCTTAGTTTACCTTTGTTTTCATTTTCTTTACCACAAGCTTCATATTCTTTTCTATTTTGTTTTTCATAACCACTTCTCTTTTATTTTCTTCACCGTTTTCATCGCCTTCTTCACCTATCACGTTCAGTTTTCTTTTACTTTTTACCATTCTTTAACAAAGAATAACTTGTTAACATAACACGTGAACGGACTGTTAATGCTTCTATCGCCTCCCATCTCTGTGGATTCGACCCGTTGAGCCAATGCTGTAATGAAAGTATCGAGGGAACATTAGCACATACATAATTTCATTAATTTCACAAAATACACATTTCGAGTCTTGGTTCCGCTCCGATCAAATTTTTGGCGCCGTTGTCGGGGACGGGAATGATTTTAATTTCACGTTTTTGTTAACATTTTCTTCTCTGTTTTGGTGTGCAGGACAATCTGTACAGGTGCTTAACGTTGCAGAACAAACACTAGCTTTACATCTCCCTGCTTTAGAAAGCAGAGACCCAGCTTCTAAAGAAACACCGCGCAAACGCAACATTTGCCGCAAAAACGCGGCTATTTTGTGATCATTGTGTATCTTGTTGTGTTGGGATGTGTTCATTGTAATAGCTAGTGGATCTATACTATTACTTTCCTGCTTTGATTGCCTACACACTGCAATAATTAAAGAACTAAATACGATAATTGGACATTTTTAAAACGTTTAGATATTTGCATTTAGGCATGTGTCAATTTCAATTCCAATATACTGTATTTTGTTCTGTTATTGTGATTTGGACTAAGCTGTACATATGGCATTGCATATAGCATAGGACAAACACATGGGTGATTTATCGCTTTGTGTTATGCTCTTGTCAATATTGCACACTTGCACGAATTGGACTTAAGGGCAAAACCCATATAAGATAAGGTGGGGATTTCATCACTCTTCCTTAGCCCAAAAATCACCTCCCCACTCACACAACCCAAGCCTTAATAAAAATTGATAGACCTTGGCCCCTAAGGACATCTCGGACTCATTAAGAGATTGACCGATGGTGGAACTTATTTTGAATCTTACTCTTGTGAAATCAGTGTCTAAGGTTGGAGATTAAGAGGTTACGATTCGAAGATACCGTGGTTTGGCATAATTAAGGCCCGTTGCTTACGTACGGTACCTCCCACCATATTTTGCTCCTACCGGCTGATTAGCTTGTGGTCGGATTCATACAACAACCTCCCTTGGGTAATCGACCAATTAGGAGTCGTCTAGGTCTATGTCAACCTTTATATATAGGCTTGGTTTTGATTTTTTTCTTTTCTTTTTGTTTGTTGCTTGCTTTTTCTTTTTTTTATTTGTGATTGTTTGTGAAATGGAATTCAACAATAACAATTCTTTCAATCCTAATATGAATCCATATTTCACACCGACCATATTTGATTCGGATAATTCCAACCCTGCTTTTTACAATATGAACTAACCAAATACATCGAGTTTGACTTATCCGAATCAATACAACCCATACCCCAATCTTATGACCATAATTTTTAAAATAATTTTAACTCTTCACAGAGTCAATGGGGATTCACTTCCCGAGTCAAATTTTCAACTTTCTTGTCCACCATGTCCACCTTATCCACAATTTTCACAATATTCATTTCTTAATTTTGCTTCCTATACTCCTTTTCTAGAACCACCAATTGAAGAAAAATCCTTAGAAAAGAGTATAGAAGCCAATCTACAAGAGGCCGAGCGACAATTTCAGAAAATGATGGCCTTCCCAATTTCACAATATTTTCAAGAGTCTTACTCAGTTCCAACTCCTTATAATGAACAACCATCTGCCCTAAAAACGAGTAAGCAACTCTTGCGTGAATCCGAGCCACAATCTCAAAACATGTTGGACTCACACTCTTCACAAAATTTTCAAATCCAAGATTCCTATACTCCCCTTCTAGAACATCCTCTTGAAGAAATATCACATCTAGAAAAGAGTATAGAAATCTTACAGGAGTCCGCACTACAATTTCAAAAATCTTCTTCTCAGTTTATTGATAGGTTGGAAACACAATTGAGTCAATTGGTCAATATTTTTAGGAATGAAGAAACTCTCTTATCAATTTTTGACCAATCCAGATATCTCTAATTCTATCGATTTGACCTAGGAGTCGTGTTGTTTTGGAAATCAAGATCCCTACACTCCTTTTCTAGAGCATCCACTTGAAGAAATATTACATCTAGAAAAGAGTATAGAAGTTTTGCAGGAGTCCGCACTACAATTTCAAAAATCTTCTGCCCAGTCTATCAATAGGTTGGAAACACAATTGAGTCAATTGGTTAGCATTTATAGGAATGCAGAAACTCTATCTTATCAATCTTTGACCAATTTAGAATCCTTAACTCTATTGATCTGACCCAGGACTCTTGTCATTTTGAAAACCAAGATTCAATTTCAGCACACCCAACTGAACTTGACCAAACTTCAAATGTTGAAAATCCCATTGATATTTTGGCAAGTTATCATTTTTCTGAGATTGAACTTGAGCATGAATATGATCCTGAATCTCAACTTGGTACTTCAATTTCACTGCCTGATTCCATAATGACTGAGGTGTTTTTACCTTATTTCAGGTTTTTTTCCCGAGTCAACATTGGATCCTGTGCCAATCCATCATGAAATTGAATCGCCAATCTTTGATGATCAACAAATTGAACTTGACCACTTACATACTTTTGAATGTCCCATTGATAAATTGGCAAGTTTTTCTTTCAAAAAAATTGAACTTAGACAAGAATGTGACTTCGATCCTCAAATTTATGATTCAGTTCAAATCCTGAATCAATATTGACTCCTGTTTTATTACCCAACTTGAGCAATATTTTAGAGTCAGTTTTGATTCCCATACCTGTCATTCTTGAACTTGAACCACAACCTAGAAAGTCACATTTCATTGTGGGAAAATGAATGTGGATTTGAATTTTAACTTCTTGATTTGGACCCACTTCCTGAACCAATCTCGACTCCTAAGTCTTTACTTGATTTAAGTCAAATTCCTGAGTCGATATTAGTTCATGTACTTCCTAAGTCCAAATCAATCATTCCATCTTTTCATACTCCATTTTGGGACAAAGGTGTTGAAAATAATGACTCCGAAATTATTTTGAAAATTTGAAAATTAGATGGGATAAAATTCTTAATAAAAATCATAACTGCATACATCATTATAGTGGGTTGTATTATAGAGGTTTCTGGTGGGTTCCTCCAGACTCCACGCAAATTGGATTAGGCTGCATTTCATGGACCAATCAGACCACCACCAGAACCACAGCCTTGAGGTGATTTTTCCTTCCCTCTCTAGTTGTTTCATGCATACATACATCACGATGCATTAAGGACAATGCATAAGATAAGTGTGGGGGAGGATTTACTAACATAGTGTTTTAAATTTTCTTTCTTTTACACTTCTTTTAGGATATTCTGAGAATTTTCCTTTGTATTGGATTTTTCTTCTCTTTTAAAAACTTTTTGAAACAAGAGACAAAGTTTTGATCTATTTTTAAGAAAATTAAAGATGATCTTAGAAATTAAGGAAATCTTAATTATGACATCTTAAACCTAGTCAAAATAATGGATCTTGTTTAAGATTATAGGCTAAGTAAGATAAATTGGAGAGATAATTTTTCTTAAATTTTTTGCCTTAGATAATATGTACTTCACACTGACACATTTTTGGGATGAAAACAAAGACCTAAAATGCCATTAAAAATAATAATAATAAAAATAAAAAGAAAAAATATATGGTATAAATGAAGAAAAAAAGCATTTATTAAGCTAGATAATTATGCCTCAAGAAGCATGATTATTCACGCCTAATGGTGGTCAAAAGAAATAAATAATCCTCCTTAGTTTTGTGCCCTTGTTTACTCGAGTCCTTAAACCTGAGGGATGTTTTCTCATCAGGTATCCTAAAACGGTCTGGTCTGAGAGTCATCAGTTAAAGGCTCACTACCCGGTAAACTAGAAAGCCTAAGAAAACTAAGGAAAGAAAAAAAAGAAAAAATATATATAAATAAATGGCTTGATGGTTGGAGTTGAAATCCCAGAAATTTTCACTATCACAAAGTGTAGATTATCTAGCTTTTATGAAGGATAAAATATTCAATCTAATTTTGAATTCTTACCTTAATTGAAGACAAGATCTTGCATGTAGACTAAGTTTAAGGAAGAATAATTTTTGGTGGACTTATGACCTTAGATTGCTTATATTTTTGCAAAAATATTTCGTAAACTTGTCTCTCTTCAAAATGTATTTTCAAAATACTAACATTTGTTTTTCTCTTTATGGATTTTGTGGGTGCAATCCGTTGAAAACCCTCAGGAGACAAAACTCCTCCTCCAGGGAAAACCTAGAGATTTAATGCCTTGTTGCACACGCTCAGTGCAATCGCGTCACCTGCGAAAGTGGTGTAATAACATTTGTAGTATAGTTTTTCTTTTCTGGTTTTGCTCGAGATGAGCAAAAAGATAAGTATGGGGGTGTGATTAATCTACAATTCTGCATTATTATATCACATTTTCCCACTGATTTATGAATAAAATGTCGGTCTAAAACGTGTTTTGGTCTTTCTTGCAGATAATCAAGACAAGGAGGGTAAAAGGGTAATAAGAAGTTAATTAAACCCATTTTTGGGTAATTAAATCCGCATATCTTGGAGGCCAGGCAAGGGATCTTCTAGAAGATATATTGAACCTAGACCCTTGCGCACATCAGACGAATATCCGGATGAAAATACCTGATTCTGAGTATATCTGGAAGGTCCCCGAAGCGCCGCGAACCCCTCACAAAAACCAGGGACCCAGGTCCCTGGTATTGCAGCAAAAACGTGACAAAAGCCGCATTTCTGCGGCAATATGGTGGGTTCACGTGTCGATTTTCGACGCGTGGACTCGTCTCGCCTTCCAGAACCTCCTTTTGCCTATAAATATGGCAGGGTTTGGCCGAAATGCAAGCAGATTTGGGTTTAGGTTAGGTTTTCTATCTTAGTGTAGTATAGTATAGTGTAGATGTTCTTCTTCTTTCTTTTGTATTTTTATTTTCTTTTTATATCTTATAGTAGAGCGAGAGATTCAGAGAGAGATAAAGAGATACTGATGTAATAGATGGTGACAATCTATGTAAAAGTACCTTCTTTCTTCTTTATTGTAATCTTCTCCATCTTCTACATGATGCTTAGCTAATATTTACTTCTCATGACAATCTTAACTACTTACCACTAACCATCTAACCACTTCCTCGATAATCCACATGAATCTAGTAGCCTCTACAAGGCCTTGCTCTTGCAAGAGCCATTGATGGCTCATGATGATGAATTCTAACATTCTAACATTCTAACATCTAACCCAATAACTTGCTAACTTGTAATGTCTTCTTTATTTCATGCTCACCTCTAACTGATTTTGATGATCTAATAGTAGCTTGCAACTTGTTTTGTGGTATGGATGGGTGATTTGAATGTAGAAGAATAATCTTATGAGCCATACTTTGTATCGTCTCTTGAAGCCAAGGACTAGTGATGGTCAAGGATCCATGTGAGGCAACTATCACTAAGAGGTTAGTATGGTTAGTGGAGCAATTAGTAGTTAGTAGCCATGAGTTTTCTTTTACTTTATTTTAAAAATCAATTCCAAAATCTTTTATCATTTTTTCTATCGTTGTTTTTACCATCCTCTTAGTTCACCTTTGTTTTCATTTTCTTTACCACAAGCTTCATCTTCTTTTCTATTTTGTTTTCCACAACCACTTCTCTTTTGTTTTCTTCGTCGTTTTCATTGCCTTCTTCACCTATCACGTTCAGTTTTCGTTTACTTTTTACCATTCTTTAACAAAGAAGAACTTGTTAACATAATACGTGAACGGACTGTTAATACTTCTATCGCCTCCCATCCCTATGGATTCGACCCGTTGAGCCAATTCTATAACAGAAGCATCGAGGGAACATTAGCACATACATAGTTTCATTGATTTCACAAAATACACATTTCGAGTGTTCGCTCCGCTCCGATCATATGCCTTCTTTTTATTCTTTTAGTTGTAATTTTGTCGCTATGAGTAGCTAATTTCTCTCTTCTGGGCTCACTAATCCATCCTCTCTAATTCTATTCTTGGTCAATTTTAACGAAAAGACCCAGTTGAATCATTTGCATGCCTTAATTTAAGCCTTGCTTTTTAGCAAGTATTATTGAAGGCACATAAGGATGGGATTGATTTTTGAACTTAATATTTGAATTAATCTTATAAAAAACTTGTTTTTATTCTATGCTTACTTAATTGCTTTGATGGTTTAACATTCAACTTAAAGAATGATTCAAAATTAAAGTTCAATTTCTAAAAACTAGTTCATGTGTTTTACTTAACTTCTCTTTAAGTGCAAGATTAAATTTTTGTCTATGATCACCTTGAGGCATTTAAACTTTTAAGATAAGAATTTAGAGTTGAGTCAAAAATTTGTGAGCCTGGATCTTCTCCTTTATTAAAAACAAACTCATTTCCAACTCAAGCTATTTCTAAAATCATCTTTTTTCAAAATCTACTCTGAGTTTACTCTTTCTTTAAACACATCTCAAACACTTCATATTCTTTAAAAACCAATAGTGAAAACTTACTTTTTCAACAACACTGAAAAGCTTGCATCGCATCTCTCCTTGTGGACACGACCCGTTAGCCCTAAGATACACGATAATTTAATTTTTCAACCTATATCCCAATATACCCTCATGAATAATGATTAAATCATTTCAAACTTCATATGCGAACTTGGAATTAATAACACGTGACAAATCATCATCATTGAGAGCTTCTATGAGTGCATATTGTGCTCTAGCATGACCCTCATAGTCCTTTGCTATGGATTCAGACCAAGTGTCCTCATTATCGTGGGGTTCAACATAATCTTTGGTTACAACTTTGACTCCTCTAAAACCTAAGGACTTTAGAACAAAATCATCTTCACTTTCCAAATTGAAAAGTTAAGACCATCAATTTTGGAGGGTACTTGATGCTAGAAAAATCATGTGAAGCCGTGATAATGTGCGAGCAAATAATGTAACATGTTGAATCTTTTACTTTAGGATGTTAAGCTTAAAATAAGAGAACCAAGCTCTGATACCAATTGAAATCATCTAGAGGGGATTGAATAGGTGATGACTAACACTAATGGCAAATATGAAAAACAATGCAGAATTAAAAACTGGCTAACATATTATGTAAAGCAATAAGCAACTATTAGCACAAGTAGGCAAAGAGAGTTGAATTTAGAGAAAATTTCAAATACAAATACCGAAATATATTTCGAGATTCGAGCCACTTGTTGTACGTCCCCACCTTCACCGCACGACAAATTTCCACTAAACTTGACTCTTTTACAAGTAACGTCCGATCCCGCAAGATCCGGAGCAACAGCTCGAATCCACAAACTCTACGAGGCCTTAACCTCAACAACCTTCATCAATACAATGGAAATGGTGATCTCTTTAAGATCACAAATGCTCAACAACACAATCTTCTAATCTTGGAGTAGAGAGTGGAAGCTCAAGATTGTGTAGGTGAGAAAGCTTGCATTGGATTTGAAGTGTAGCTCAAAGCAAAGAGAAGATTTGGAATTGTTTTCCCTAAACTTGTGAAACTCCTTTTCTTTTTATAAAACTTTTCAAAACTATTAAAACTTGTTCAAGAATGAAATCAATATGTATTATCTCTTGTTATGAGGTTTTCTACAGCACCCCTATTTTTAAAGGACTGAAATAGACTAGAAAACCCAAAATAACTATTTTGAGATTAGCCAAAAAAAAATTCAAAACAGAATACAACTGTTTGAGGCAAAACTCGGGGTTAATCCCTCTGTCGGTCGACTAGGTGGTCGACCAACGAACAGCTAGAAAAATAGTTGCTGCAGACATCGGTCGACCGCTTGATCGACTGAGCAACAGAGAGCTCCTGTTTCTCCATCGGTCGACTAGTCAGTCGGCCGACCTCAACAAATAGAAAGCACTGCTAATTCTGCGATGGACCGGTCAGTCGACCGACATTCATTGCTGTAAAAATGCACAAGCCAGTGCATATCTGATTGACTAGGTGGTTGACAGATAGAGCAATAAAAACAAGCTTTGCAAGCGATCGACCGGTCGGTCAACCGAGCAAATCCAAACTTCAAATATTTTGAATAAAAAACCATTTTGAAAATTCTTTTAACTATACTTGTTAAAGCTAACCAAAATAACTTTATATAAATTTTTTTGACAAAGTGCATGTGATCAATGATCAATACATAAACTCTTGAAATCTCATTTTCTAAGAACAAAGTTCTTTTGGAATAAATCCTTTGAAAAGTTGTTTTTCCAAAAATGAATTTCTTCAAAAATGAAATTAAAAAAATATGTTGATCTTTTACAATAAATCTTGAAATCAATTTTTTGTGTGTGTATAAGAATGAACCTTTCGAACTCTAAACAATATTTTGACAAAAGTAAATCTTACAATATAGAAAAATCCTAAACTTGAGATGCTTTAACGCATTCAAAACTTGATTCTTTGAGTTTGACTCCAGCTTGAGCATATAGTGCGTTCCTTGTGCTTGAGCTCTTGAATCAACTTGTGTAAGCTTCAAAAACTTGATATTGAGTCTTTTGGTTGAAGCTAAATATATATACCATGATCTTGATAAACCTATAACTTAAACCCTTTTAAGATCCTTAGTATTAGAAGTACATGAGTTAATCATCATCAAAACTAGAGAGATGGATAATTAGGTCAACACTATTGGACCCAAAAACTTGAATTGGGGGCAATGTGCCTTTAATAGAAAAGCCCTATCGATTCTTTCACTGAGTCCAGTCCAAGCCTTCAAGCCAATGGAGGACTTCATTATGCTCAAGATCCCTATCAACTAGATCTTCAATGCTATACATGATCAAATGTGGGTCAGGAGCTCAGATCAATCTTGTACAATTTTGCATCTCCCAGAGCAGAAGAGTACTATTCCTACCATGACAGCAAAGAGCACAAGACCATCTACTACTGGAGCCTCCGAAAATACCTGAAAGAGCTCATTCGACAGGGCTTACTCAAATAATGCGTCCTTATCCCTGAAGCAGACTCCAAATCAGGACAGTCGAACAATCCTTCTCCTGCCTTTTCGCAACAGATGATCACCTAATACAAAGCGACTTAGTATCCCGCATCTCCAAAAGACAAGGTAGTACCCCTCCATCCATGATTGTAGGCTGTCCAAAAGTTATTGGAGGACAAGCCATTGAAAAGCAAAGTTTCAAGCTCTAGACGCGAGGGACTATCACCCGCGTCTCAGCATCAAGGCGCGTTGGCTCGACACCCGCGTCTCAGCATCAAGGCGCGTCGGCCTGACACCCGCGTCTCAACATCAAGGCGCGTTGGCTCAACACCCGCGTCTCAGCATCAAGGCGCGTCGGCCTGACACCCGCGCCTCAGCATCAAGGCGCGTCGGTCTGACACCCGCGTCTCGGCATCAAGGCGCGTCGACCTGAAACCCGCGTCTCAGTTATAACCGCCTTGGTTAAGGGACCAATCACTGCCCACACGTAAGGGAGACCAGCTCCCATCGTGGCGTGTCTTTAGCAGGCACGTGGGTTGGTTACCGCCCATGTAGCGGGGAAGTTGGCTCTCATCGTGGAGTATTTTTAGGGGGCACGTTCACCCCCTAAGACCTCTATAAATAGCCCGTCACTATGAAAAAGGGGTCGGACCCTGGGCGATCAAAAAAAAAGGGACATCAATAGACAAAAAGAGGCCGAGAGATATCAACAGGCGCGACACATACAGAGGGAGAGATAGCTCGACTCTTCAAGCTAACTTGCTGCGTACAAGTTGCTCTTCGCCTACCTTCTCTTTTAGAGTTTTGGTAGACGGGGCTGAGTTACTCCTTCTACCTGCCAAGGAGAAGATCCCTTGACGGTCCAGACGGTCATCTGGTCAACGGAGAACAAGATTCACTCTCCACCGCCACACGAAGAACCCAGCACTAAACAAAGGGGGGATTCAAGCCTCAACATCCTCCCTCCCTTGTAACCGGAAGATTAGTCTGTTGTAATTTTTCATCTGATTCAAGGAAATTTTACACCTCCTCCTTTTCCGTGTCCAACAATGATGCCTAATGTATTCTGATTATTTTCAATGTATTTTATTTCAATTATCGAATAAAATTATATTTTTGCCGCTAACCATTGCAGTCCAACCAAGTTCATCGCTCCACTAATGGGATATCCCTCACTCGGTGATGACTGTGAACCCAGCTCTGCTGCTAGGATTTCCCCCACTTGAACTCCCTAGCTTGCACGTCTCGCTGATGGGATTTTTCCTACTCATAGATGGCAACACAAGCGCCAACCTACGGGCTCCCTCTCAATTAACCTACCGGTAGTCAAAACCTTCTGCTGTGAAATTTCTCCACTTGGAGTCCAACTTTTGTTGCTGGGATTTTCCCCACTCAGAACCCAAAAGATTGCATGTCCCACTGATGGTATTCCCCCACTCGAAGACGACAACGCAAGCGCTATCCTATAGGCTCCCTCTTGATTAGTTTACAGGCAATTGAAATCCTCCACCGCGGGATTTCCCCATGGAGTCCTCCTTCCACTGCCAGAATTTTCCTCACTCAGAGGCCAAAAGCTTGCATATCCCGCTGACGAGATTTTTCTCTTGGAGACGGCAACACAAGCAGCAACTACAACTCCCTCTCGATTAGCCTACAATCCTCCACTGTGGATTTTCCCACCTGAAGTCCCTCCTCTGCTGTGGGATTTATCCCACTCGAAGACCCTTCTCCACTGATGGGATTTTCCCTCTCAGAGACCAACCAAAGTTCACTGCTCCTCTGATGGAATTTTTTCACTCGGAGATGACTGTGAATCCAACTTCGTTACTGAGATTTCTCCCACTCGGAGGCCAAAAGTTTGCAGATACTACTGATGGGATCTCTTTCACTCAAAAACCACAACACAAACTCACCAAACCACTCCATATCCAACCAACCATACCAAATATAAAGATCAGCACTCTGAAGAGGTATGGTCATATCAATTTCAAAAGCTAACTGTAAAAACAAGACATGCAAGATCTAAATATAACCATTTCTATTCCAAAAATTATTTCCATTCCGAATACCATTCCACTATATTTATTTGATAACATCACACATAGTAATACAATAAATCCCATTACATCTCTATTTTTATATTTTTGAAATAAATACAATAGATCTAAGTCCAGTCGCATTAATCTATCCCGCTAGTCTCGCCTCACCTCTGAACTCTGAGGACACACTCGGAGACACAGGGACATATCTACCTGAGACACAGCCCTATTCTCGCGCCACCATCCAAAGATCATGGCTATGGTGAAAAGAAGACCAAGAGGCAAGGATCGGGGAGAATGTTTTAACCTGAAACACCTCCTCCTTTCCACTCCCTATGACTCCAAGGTAGCCAAACTGACGTCGCAGTTTCTCTCGCATTGCAAGAAGGATGAGGACGCTCAGGAAGCCCCGGGAGGGCAGCGGTGATATCCAATGAGACAGGCTCCGGCAAGACAGGCAAGACAGTAATGAGATCATGTCTGCACCCCAGTATCGCCCAGAAGTAGTATCACTACCAAACAAGAAGAGCCCAAATCACCAGCAGAGAGACTCCAACCCACTAGGGGAAAGCTAGTGTCCCTAGGTTTGGAGAAACTGATGCCCCATCCATCCGTCCTGCACATCCTCACTGATGATGGCACCCCTGTGATCAGGGGAAAACTTGCACTTGAAAATGTGTATATTTGAAATCAGTGTAAAAGTGTCTGTGCTAATGTTCCCTCGATACTTTCGTCATAGCATTGGCTCAACAGGTCGAATCCACAGGGACGAGAGATGATAGGAGCATTAACAGTTTTTATTCACGTCGGCTGTTAACAATTCTTCTTTATTTAAAAAATGAGAAAAGAAAAAGAAAGAAAATTTAGAAGTAATAAGTGAGAAGGTGATGTGAAAAACAAATAAGAAGTGATTGTGAATTATGGGAGACAAACAAGAAAATGAAAAAATAATAAAAGAATATGAAATAAGAAGAGGTTTTGGAAAATGGCTTTGAAGACAAAATAAAAGAAAAGAAGAAGTAGAAGAAATAGGAGATGAAAACAACATGAAATAAAAATGGTATTTTTATGTTGAAAAAAAGGTTTGAAAATAAAATAAAATGAGAAGAAGATTCATGGAAACTAACTGCTAAAATGCTCCGCTAATCATGCTAACATTTTAGTGAAAGTTGCCTCACATGGATCCTTGGCCATAATTAATCCTTAGCTTTAAGAAAAAATACAAAGCATGACACATAAGATGGTTTCTCACATACAAAACTTGTATCAAGAGCAAGCTAATACAAATCTTAGATCATCAAAACTATTAGAATCAAGCATGAAATAAGAGAGAATTAGCTTGGTTAGCAAGTTAGATGTTAGAATTCATCATCATAAGCTATCAATAGCTTTTGCAAGAGTAAGGCCTTGTAGATGCTATTAGATTCATGTGCATCAAGAAGAGGTTAGATGATTAGTGGTTAGTACCTAAATTGCCATGAAATAAAAGTTAGCTAGTCATGTTAGAGGTTAGAGAAGAAACCATGAAGAAAGAAGAAAAATTACTTAGATTGTCACCATCTCTTACATCAATCTCTCTCTTTCTCTCTCTGAATCTCTCTGCCCTAATACATGAATCTAAAAGGAAATGAAAATACAAAAGAAAGAAAAAGAATACCTACATTACACTACACTAAAGGAGAGAAATCGTAACTACTGCTCTCAGAATTCCCGTCTCAAGTCCATAAATGCAATATTTATAGGCATAGGAAGGACCTGGAAGGCAAAACGAAGCCACGCATCGAAAATCGACGCGTGTGGACCTACAAAAATGCCGCGTTTCCACGGCATTTCTGAGGCAAAATTAGGGCTGATTGCCCTAAATTTTGGTTACATGGTTCGTCTGGCTTCTAACACATTCTGTATGTATCTGGTTTTGCAATATTTGGATATATATTTCTCTAGATACGTCTTCAAATATGGGATCCAATGCATCTTCTAGAAGCTCTCTAGCTTGACCTCCAAGAAATTCAGTTTAATTACCCAAAATGGGTATAATTAATCTCTTATTACCTCTATGCCCTTGAACTTTTGATTATCTGCAAAATAGACTAAAACAGGTGAGAAGTGTTATTTTTATCATAAATCAAGATGAAAATGTGATATAAAAGTGTTGTTTTGTAGACTAATCACACCCCCACACTTATCTTTTGCTCGTCCCGAGAAAAATAAGAAAACAAAAAATTAAACTACAAATGTTATTACACCACTTTCGCAGGTGACGCGATTGCATAGAGCGTGTGCAACAAGCCGTTAAACCTCTAGGTTTTTCCTAGAGGAGGAGTTTTGTTTCCTGAGGGTTTTTAACGGATTACACCCAGAAAATTCATAAAGAAAGAAAACAAAATTTAGTGTTTTTAAAACGCATTTTGAAAGAGAGACAAGTTTACAAGATATTTTGTAAAACTTTAAGCGATCTAAGATTATAAGTCCACAAAAAAGATATTCTTCCTTAAACTTTAGTCTAGAAGCAAGATCTTGTCTTCAATTAAGGTAAGAATTCAAAATTGGATTGAATATTTTATCCTTCATAAAATCTAGATAATATATACTTTGTGATAGTGAAGATTTCTAGGATTTCAACTCTAACCATCAAGCCATTTATTTATATATATATATTTTATTTTTTTCTTTCCTTAGTTTTCTTAGGTTTTCTAGTTTACCCGGGCAGTGAGCCTTTAACTATGACTCTCGTACCAGCCAGTCTTTGGACACCAAACGAGAAAACATCCCTCAAGTTTAAGGACTCGAGTAAACAAGGTCACAAAACTAAGGGGGACTTGTTTCTTTTGACCACTGTTAGGCGTGAATAATCATGCTTCTTGAGGCATAGTTATCCAGCTTAATAAGTGATTTTTTTCATATATTCCATATATATTTTTCTTTTTATTTGCTTTATGGTATTTGAGGTCTTTGTTTCCATCCCAAAATTTGTGTAAGTGTGAAGTGCATACTCTCTAAGGCAAAAAATTCAAGATAAAATTGTCTCTCTAATCTCATATACTTAACATATAATCTTAAACAAGATCCATTATTTCGACTAGGTTTAAGATGTCATAATTAAGGTTTCTTTAATTTCTAAGATCAACTTAATTTTCTTTAAAATAGATGAAAACTTTATCTCTTATTTCAAAAAACTTTTAAAGAAAGGAAAAATTCTATACAAAAAGAAAAAATTCTAATAATATCCTAAAAGAAGTGTAAAAGAAAGAAAATCTAAAAACTCTATGTTAGTAAATCCTCTCCCACACTTATCTCATGCACTGTCCTCAATGCATCGTGAATGTATGTAGGCATGAAATGAATAAAAAGGGAAGGAAAAATCATCTCAAGGTGGTGGTTCCGGTGGTGGTCTGATTGGTCCACGAAATGCGGCCCAATCAAAATTGCGTTGAGTCTGGAGGAACCCACAAGAAACCTCTATAATACAACCCGTTATGATGATGTATACATGAATGATTTTTATTAAGAATTTTACCTCATCTAATTTTCAAATTTTCAAAATAATTTCATAGTCGATTTTATCAACACCTGGAGTGTGAAAAGATATAATGATTGATTTGGACTCAGGAAGTACATGAATTAATACCGACTCAGGAAAGTAACTAAAATCAATTAAAGGTTCTGAAGTCGAGATTGGTTCAAAAAGTGGGTCCAGATCAAGAAATTGAAATCCTATTCCACATTTATTTTCTCACAATAGAATGTGACTTTCTAAGATTGGTGATTCAAGTTCAAGAATGACAAGTATGGGAATCAATACTAATTCTAAAATGTTACTCAAATCGGGTAACAAAATAGGAGTCAATATTGATTCAAGAATTTGAACAGGATCACAAATTTGAGAATTGAAGTGACATTCTTGTTTGAATTCAATTTTATAAAAATGAAAACTTGTCAATTGTCAATGGGACTTTCAAAAGCATAGTATTGATCAAGATCAATAAGTTAATCTAGAAAGATTGGTGATTCAATTTCACGATGAATAGGCACAGGATCCAATACTGACTCAGGAAAAGGATTGAAGTTAGGTAAAGATATCAGAGTCAACATTGAATCAAGAAGTGGAATTAAATTATCAATTTGAGTTTCAAGATCACATTCATGCTCAATTTTAATTTCAGGAAATTGATAATCTACCAACATGTCAATGTGGTTCTCAAGAATTTGATTTGGTCAAGTTCAAATGGGTGTACTGAAATTGAATCTTGATTTCAAAACAACATAAGTCCTGGTCTAGATTGATAGAGTTAGAGATACCTGAATTAGTCAAAAGTTGATAAGAGAGAGTTTCCTCATTCCTATGAATGTTGACCAATTGACTCAGTAATGCTTCTAACCTATCAATAGACGGGATAGAAGATCTTTGAAATTGTTGTGAGGTCTCATACAAGATTTCTATACTCTTTTCTAACTCAGATTTTTCTTCAAATAGTTGTTCTAGAAACAGAGCGTAGGAATCTTGGTTTTGAAAAAATTGTGAAGATTGTGAGTTAATAAGTTTTGAGATTGTGGCTCAGAATCACGCAAGAGTTCTATACTCATATCCAAGCCTGATGATTGGTCATTTGAATAGGTGAGACTGAGTATGAATCTTGAAAATATTGTGGAATTGGGGAGTTGAGCTTCTTTTATTGGGACTCAAGCATAGCTTGTACGGCTTCTATACTTTTTTCTAACTTAGATTTTTTTCAATTGGTGGTTCTAGAAACGGAGTATATGAAGCAAAATTGAGGAATGAATATTGTGAAAATTATGGATAAGATGGTTGAAAATTTAACTCGGGGGAGGTGAATCCCTATCGACTCTGTGGAAAATGAAAATTATTTTAGAAATTATGATTATAAGATTGGGGGTATGGGTTGTATTGATTCCGATAAGTCCAACCCGGTATATTTGGTTGGTTCATATTGTAAAAAATCGGATTGGAATTATTCGAGTCAAATAGGGTGAAATATGGATTTATATTGAAGTTGGAAATATTATTGTTGAAATCCATTTCATAAACAAAACATAAACAAAAAAGAAAAAGCAAACAACAAACAAAAAGAAAGAAAAAATCAAACCAAGCCTATACTAAGGTTGACTTAGACCTAGACGACTCCTAACTGGATTACCCGGGGGACGTTGTTGTATGAATCCGACCACAAGCTAATCGCCAGGTTGGGGCAAAATATGATGGGAGGTATTCATGCATAAGCAATGGGCCTTAATTACGCCAAACCACGGTATCTTCGAGGCGCAACCTCTTAATCCCCAACCTTAAACACCAATTTTACAAGAGTATGATTCATATAAGTTTCACCCTCGGTCAATCTCTTAATGAGTTCAAGATGTCCCTAGGGGTCAATGCCTATCAATTTTTAGATTAGGGCTTAGGTTGTGTGAATGGGGAGGTGGTTTTTGGACCAAGGAAGGGTTATGAACTCCCCACCTTATCTTGTATTAGGTTATGCCCTTAAGTTCAATTCATGCAAGCGTGTAATATAAACAAGAATAACACACAAAGCGAGTAAATCACCCACGTGTTTGTCTTATGCTATATGCAATGCCATATGTACACCTCAGTCCAGATCACAACAACAGATCAAAATGCAGTATATTGGAATTGAAATTGACATGTGCTTAAATCCAAATGTCTAAACCGTTTTAAAAGCTTCCAAATACCGTATTTTAATTCTTTAGTTTATTGCAGTGTGTAGGAAAGAATTACAGAAAAGTAGAAGCAGATTACAACAGAATATAGCAATAGACGAAACTTACAAGATCCCCGTAAAATTTGGGGACCAGGGACCATCGATTGGCCACGTTTTCGCAGTTCCCAAGTCCTTGGCGCGACAATTTAATAAAAGTTGCTTTCCTGCTTTCTAGAGCAGGGAGCTACAAGCAAGGAGAGTCTTCTGCAATATATAGTTTCTGTAAGAATAACCTGCACACCAAAAACAGAGAAGAAATGTTAACAAAGCATGAGTTTAAACCATTACTATCCCCGGCAACAGCGTAATTTTATTTGATCAAGTGGAAAACCAGCACTTGAAAACGTGTATATTTGAAATCAGTGTAAAAGTGTGTGTGTGTGTGTGTGTGTGTGCTAATGTTCCCTTGATACTTTCCGTTATAACATTAGCTCAACGGATCGAATCCACAGGGACGGGAGACAATAGTGAAAAACACCTAGAGGGGGGTGAATAGGTGTTAATGCTAATCTAATGATCTTTTTAAACAAATATGAAGTATGATGCAATCGGTCACTCAAAACAAGAAATTGAAGTCGAATTCCCCGTGAAGAGCTCTAGAACTTCTCCTCTTTGATTCCTCTAGATTATGAGTTGAGGCACGTAATTGTTTTCTTGTTGAGATGAGTAAAGACCGGAAAATGCAAGTAATGAAATGTATACAATAATGAAGTGCAAGCAAGAGGTATCACAAGATATAAATGTAAAGTAATGAAAAACAAATAAAGAAACCAATCGCAAACACAAGGAATTTGTTTCGAGGTTCGAGCCACCGCTCTACGTCCCCGCCTTCACCACCGTGAAGGATTTCCACTATATCCACTGAGAAAATTACAAGAGGTCTACACAAGACCGGAGTACCGAACTCCCACCAATCCAACCTCTACACAAGAGGGATCTCAACACAAGGAACTACAAGTAACAAAGTGATCAACAAGGACCACAACACTTCTCTCTTACAACTCCTTATAGAATGGGAATGATTTTTGGCTCAAGAAGTGTAGTGAGAAAAATTCAGTTGAAAAGAGTAAGAAAAATCTTTAAAACAACTGAAAAACTTTGATCAAGAATGAACTTTAGAATTAAGAGCTTTAAAAACTTTTCTTCTCCTTTTGAAACACAAAACAATGGGTATTTTTCTTGATATTCACAAGTGACCAATGCCATCTATTTATAGGGATTAGAGGAGATCTAATCAACATTATAACTAGTTTAATAGGTCAGGAAATAGCCCCCAAAATTTCAGAGATAGCTGACTAAAACATCACAATCAAATCCAATAAACAAACTCAAAAAACTAGCCGTTGGGGCTGCTGGCGGCTGTCAGTCGACCGGCCCGGTCAACCGGCAGTCCATTAGTAAACTAGCCGCTTGACTCGATCGACCGGTCGGTCGACCGAAGACTAAACAAAATGATCTCTTTGTTCTGTCAGTCGACTGGCCCAGTCGACCGACAAAACCCGAGAGCAAGGGTCTTTCAGTCAGTCGACCGGTCCGATCGACCGACAGACGTGCACAAAACGTGCCGCCAAGACCACAAGGCCCAGTCGACCGGGGCGGTCGACCGATCAGGCCTGAACTAGACCCGGTCGACCGTTGGGCCTGAAACAGGATTTTTATAGGAAAAAATTTTGAACTTTGAAAAAATTTCAAAATAATTTTGTAAGGCTATATGATTAAGTAGCATGCTATAAGGGCTGGTATACATGATATAAACAAAATATAAAAATATAAAATAATTTGAGTCATGTATAACCATCAAGATGTTGGCCCAGAGGCCTTCCACTCTAGTTTTGATGATGATTAACTCATGTAGTTATGTGTACTAATAATCTTGTGATTTTAGTTTCAGATCATTAATCAAGTTATTAGTAAGTGATTAGCTTCAACAAGATGATTTGGAAGCTTTCACATGTTGATTCAAGAGCCCGAGCGTCAAAGATCATATATAGCACTTGCTCGGTGGATCAAGGAGTTTGTGGATCGAGTCGGCTTGGAGATTGTACTCTACAAAAAGACATCGGTACCTTAGTTTTAGTTTTGTGTTTAGATCCAATACTGTAAAGATTAGAATAGTATGATATGCTCAAGTTCACAACACACACGTTTCATGTTTTGAATATTGGTTTTCGATTTTTCAGTTTTAGGTTTAACCGATCTTGGTTTCATGAATAGATAGATCAAAACAAGTTTACATGGTTTAATGTATATTAGATTTATTCTATATACATGCATGCTTAATTTCCTAGACAAACTTAGTTTTGACTTACTTATTCATGTGCTTTATGTTTTGGCATTTTTGACAAAACATATTTTGGAATTTATGACAAAAACATGGATATATAAATATGTTTCATGTATATTGGATTCTATCCATATGCATCATGCTTCAATGTTGTTTAATATCATGTTTTTGTATTGGAAGAGTTTTGGACAAAACGTATTTTCTATTCAAAATCCAAGTTTTAGAAAATATAGTTTTTGGTTTTTGGTAAAAATGATAAGAGACAAAAATAGTTCATATTGATTGATATTTGAGCTAAACTTTTTACCACATGTTTATATATCAATGCAAAATGATAAAACTATTTTTGGTGATTTTTAGAAATGATAAAAGAATTTTTAAACATGTTTCTAACTTAGTTTTCTGTTCCAGGCTTCAACCAGTCGACTAGTCTTCTGACCAAGTTGACTTGGCTGAAGTCGGTCGACCGGGTTGGTCGACCGACGTGCACAGATTTGTACACGTTTGGCAGACACTGGACGGTCGACCGTCCGGGTCGACCGAGTCTGAGAGCAGAGCTCTCTATTTGTTTGGGTCGACCGGGGCGGTCGACCGGTAGCTGCCAACGGGCAGAATTTGACCGTTGGACGGTCGACCGGTAGTGTATTTCTGGCATTTTCTGCTGCCAACGGCTATATTTTTCTGGGGCTATAAATACCCCATTGGAAAGAGTTTTTCTCTAAGATTTTTTGTGCGAATATTTCCATACTCTCTGGTGTTTTCACAGCAATCAAAAGAAGTTTTTGAACTCTTATTGAACAATCTATTTGAAGTTTTTGCTAGGGTTTGGAAAATCAAAGAAAAGAATTTTTGGGAAAAAGAGTTTTGATTCATCTTCTATATCTTGGTTTCAGTTTTTCCCAAGGATTTTCTTTGTGATTTTGATTTCCATTCCATTGGTTTTCTCCACACTTGAGCAACATCTACTTTCTTATTCTATAGGATCTTTGTGTGGGAGAAAGAAATTGTTTGTGGTTGCTTGTTGGACCACTAAGTTGTAAACCCTCTATTTACTTTGCTTTGTGCTTTTCCTCTTGGGTGGAGGAGGTTGTTTGTGCAAGTGGTTTGTATCCCTCAAGTTGTGAGGTGATCCTTACTTAGCTTTGTGCTAATCCCTCAAGTTGTGAGGTGATAGATTGTTGGTTTGGAGCTTGCCTCAAGGAGGAGGTTGTGGTTGTAAAGAGAGGAGTTGGGTACTCCTTGTGAGAGTTCTTTGTGGACTTGCTAGTGGATTAGAAATCCTTCGTGTGTCGAAGGCGGGGGATGTAGAGCTGGGTGCTCGAACCTCGAAACACATCTATTTGTTTGCGATTGATCCATTGACTCTCTCTCTCTATCTCTCTCTTTACTTTGTGCCTTGCAACTATTCATATTGTGCATTCATAATTGCTTGGCTTGGTTGTGTGTGCATCACTTGTTGATTGCACTTGAGTGTATTGCATTAAGTTTTAAATTCCGCATTGAGTTCATTAGATTAGCATAATCACCTATTCACCCCCCTCTAGGTGACTTTTCACAAGACAAGCACCTAAATCAATTAACCAAAACAAAAACCGTATTTTGAAAAATGAAAGTGTGTGTGTGTTTTCTTGAGCCAACTTATCATAACCACATTCTTTAACAAATTAATTCTTACAAGGGTTCTAGGTGAATACAAGGTCTTCAAATGGGCTTCTCTATATGCGATGTTGAAATAGCTTGAATCCTTGAACCCAAAATGAACCAATCTTGAGTCAAAAATACCTTCCTTTAGGGAAGAAGAAATCTTGAATCCTTAGAACCCTGAAACATATTTAAAACAAAAAAATGATTAGTACAAATAATTTTATATGTTTTGTAATCATCAAAACTCAACAACCGAGTGATTGTAACCTTGGGCCAAAAATCTCCCCCATTTTGATGATGACAAAACATATGAGTTATTTAACAAAAACATGGAAAGGAGCTTGGAAGCTCCCACTCAAATCATGCTATATATATGAATAGCTATATACATGAAAAGTAGAAACTAAGAACTTTGGCATAGAAATTCAAAACATATTGTTCAAAACTCATAACTCAAAAACTAACCTTTTATAACTCAAAATCCAAAACTCAAAAATTCAAAACTCAAAACTAACTTGTTATAAACTTAAAACTCAAAACTCAAAACTTAACTTTTTATAACTCAAAACTCAAAACTAACTTTTTATAACTTAAAACTCAAAACTCAAAACTAACTTTTTAAAACTTAAAACTCAAAACTCAAAACTAACTTTTTATAACTCAAAACTAACTTTTTCTCCCCCTTTTTTTCATACATCAAAAGGGTAAACATTTTTAAAAAAAAATTTCATGATTCTATAATACAAACATTCAATTCACCACAAATAAAGGAAAATCTAGCATAGTCTAGTGGTTTTGTAAAAATATCGGCAAGTTGAAAATCGGTAGAAACATAATCAATGTCAATATCACCTTTCTCATAATGATCTCTAAGAAAGTGATACTGAATGTCAATGTACTTAGTCTTACTATGTTGATTTGCATTTTTAGTCATATGAATAGTACTAGTATTATCACAAAATATTTTAATATGGTCAAAATGCAAATCATAGTCAAGGAGAGTATGTTTCATCTAAAGAACTTGTGCACAACAAGCTCCGGCCGCAACATACTCCGCCTCGGTGGTTAAGAGGGCTACCGAATTTTGCTTCTTGGAAGACCATGAAACAAGACAATTACCAAGAATTGACATGTTCCACTTGTACTCTTCATATCCACTCTACAACCCGCATAGTCGGCATCCGAAAAACTCGTCATGAAAAATTGTCCGGTCTTCGGATACTACAAACCCATTTCAATTGTGCCCTTAAGGTATCTAATAATGCGTTTTACCGCAATCAAATGGGACTCTTTAGGACACGATTGAAATCGAGCACAAAGACATACACAAAACATAATGTCCGGCCTACTAGCCGTTAAATACAACAAGCTACCAATCATGCTACGATAAAACTTAATGTCTACACTTGTACCTTGTTCATCCTTGTCAAGCTCTATGGTGATAGCCATGGGAGTTTTTGCTTGTCTTAGCCCCTTCATGCCCAAATCTCTTGATAAGTTCCTTCGTATATTTGGCTTGATTGATGAAGATCCCATCCTTCCTTTGCTTGATTTGGAGACCAAGGAAATAGTTAAGCTCGCCCATCATAGACATCTCAAATTCCTCCTTCATGCATGATTCAAAACTTTGCAAAGATTTTCATTAGTAGAACCAAATATGATATCATCAATATATATTTGAACTATAAGTATATCATTTTCAACATGTTTTGTAAACAAAGTAGTATCTATTTTTCCTTTATTAAAACATTAGAAATTAGAAATGAGGAAAGTCTCTCATACCAAGCCCTAGGGGCTTGTTTTAAACCATAAAGAGCTTTGTCAAGTTTGAAAATAAAATCCGGATGTGTAGGATCAACAAACCCGAGGGGTTGTTCAACATACACCTCCTCTTCAATAAATCCATTTAAGAAAGTACTTTTTACATCCATTTGAAAAAGTTTAAAATCTTTATAAGAAGCAAATGCAAGTGTCATCCGTATGGCTTCAAGCCGTGCTACGGGTGCAAAAGTTTCCTCAAAATTGATACCTTCGACTTGAGTGTAACCTTGGGCCACTAACCTAGCTTTATTCCTAACAATATTTCCTGACACATCCAACTTATTCTTAAAGATCCACTCTTAGTACCAATTGTTGGTCTATCGTGGGGCCTAAGAACAAGATGTCAAACTTGGTTGCGCTCGAATTGATTGAGCTCCTCTTGCATGGCTAGCAACCAATATGAGTCGCCCTCGGCTTTGAGGATGTTCTTTAATTCAAGGTGAGAAATAAATGCATAGTGCCCACAAAGATCATGAAGTTTAGAACGAGTAGTTACCCCTTTTGATACTTCACCTATAACAAGATCCTTGGGATGATGTGGATTGTATCCAATCTTTTGGAAGTGGTTGGGTAGTCTCCGCTTCAACTTCTTGAATTTCATTTCCTTGAACCTCATTTTCTTGAACTTTATTTCCTTCATCATCCTTAGGCATGTCTTCAAGAGTAGGTGAGTCCTTCAAAGTAGTTCTCTCCATATCTTCATTTAGGGAATCTATTTCTACAACATTCTTAACAAACACATTAGATTCCTCAAACTTTACATGTATAGATTCTTCAATAGTCAAGGATGACTTATTGAAAACTCTATAAACTTTACTAATATTAGAGTAACCAACAAAAATTGCTTCATAAGACTTTGCATCAAATTTACCTAAATTATCTTTAGTATTCAAAACAAAACATTGACAACCAAAAACTTTAAAGTATGAAACATTTGGCTTTCTAGAAAAATAGATCTCAAAAGATGTTTTTGAAGTGTTTTTGCATAAGAAAACTCTATTTGATATGTAGAAAGATGTGTTAACAGCTTCGGCCCATAGATAATGAGGGAGACCATATTCATTTATCATTGTCCTAGCCATCTCTTGTAATGTACGATTTTTTCTCTCAACGACTCCATTTTGTTGTGGAGTTCTAGGATAAGATAGTTGGTTGGGAAAGAGTAATGTAGAGTTATTACACAAGTATTCAATTAAAGAAGAAAGGTTTAGAGTTAACTTTGGTGCTCGTTTACTCCACAAATGTATTCAAAGATCAATATACCCTTTCCAATCTCCGCTATAGCAATGGCTATACCGGGTCGATTCTCCGGAGAGCTAGCGATAGAAGCGTTACGGTATGGAGTGAAGAAATGAAAAATGAAATGTCTTCTATGTATTTACACAAATGCAAGAAGCAACATGAAAAGAAGTGATGGATTTGTGCATTATGGAAAAGAAATCAAAGAACTTGGGTGAAGTGTGTTGCAAAGAAAGAAAAGCTAGTAAAGAAAGTGTTAGAAAACTTTAGATGAGAAAGTACATGGCTAGCTAACTTTACCTCATTGCTAACTTGCTAAACTCAATGGTGATGCTTGATTGCCTCATGTTGATTCATTGGCAATAGGGATATCTTGCTTGTTTGTTCAAGTGTTTTACCGTTATGAAGATGAGTGTTCTCTTGTTCTTAAGCTTGAAGCCTCATATGAATTCATTGGCTCTCTAGATAGATGTTCAATGATGAACTCTAGGATTGGTACTCAAAGATGCTAAGTTCGAAGAATCAACATTCATTCAAACATACAAGACATAACAACAAATTAGCTTGAAGTAGAGAAGTTGTTCTTATAAGTAGCATATATAGGTGATCCATCTCCATGTTCCATCAAAGGCACTTGTTCTAGACAAGGCTCTAAATGAGGCACACATGAGTCATATGGAGTATGAACAAGCAATTGCCAAGGGAAAGCAACTCTACTTCCTTGGTAAGTAAAAGAAATATCACAATGCAAGTATAAAGACAAGCATCATCCAAAGAGATAGAAGTTAGCTAGGTAAGTTTTTAGCTAGCCATGCAATAGAGATTTAGCTATCCATTATACTAGAAACAAAGCAAC
Organism: Agave tequilana; assembly: GCA_038442645.1. Classification (NCBI taxonomy): domain Eukaryota; kingdom Viridiplantae; phylum Streptophyta; class Magnoliopsida; order Asparagales; family Asparagaceae; genus Agave; species Agave tequilana. The sequence goes on along the minus strand of JAVJIF010012046.1, from coordinate 45,188 downwards.
TATTCATGATGTAAAGCAATTAGAACTAAAGCAAATGAAATAACACTAGAATGAAAACAAGAATTTAAAGCAAAGTAAAGTAAAGCATACTAGAGATTGCAAAGAGATGAATGGAGCTCTTTTGATAAATCCTTGCCTACAAGAATGTCACTTTCTTGATACAAGCTTTCAAACAACACTCTCTCTCTCACTTTGTCAAAATCTCTAGGAGGAAGAAGATGAAGACTCAAAACCTAGGAGAAAACAAAATACAAGAATTTCCCCTATTTTCTTCTCTCTCTTCTCTGCTCTCACACAAAGACCCTGGTCCTCTATTTATAGCCATCCATGAGAAGGATCTAGAGCCTTGGCCGTTGGCGCAAAATCCGGGCTCCAACTGCCTCCAAACCGCCGCAGATACGCGGGAATATCCCAGTTTTGGCGGCAAAATCTGGGCCGTTGAGCCCAGATTTTCTGTTGTGATTTGGTTGTTAGGTGGTTATCCACGTGGCCTTCTAGAAGATCCAATTGGCGCGCGGATCTCAACTGAATCCAAATTCAAATCTTGGGCTCTTTTTTAGGCTTATGGATTTAATCACTTTAATTATTGCTAATTAAAGTGATTAATGGGCTTTTTCTCTTTTAAGTTGTGGACCTGTAAAAATAGAGAGAAAAGGGGTTAAAAATCACATTTTATTTACAATATGCATAGTATGGAAGTGGTAAAATATGCAAATATGTATAACAATCACACCCCCATACCTAGCTTTTGCTCGTCCTCGAGCAAAAGAAAGAAAAAGAAAGAAAAATAAAATCCTAACTAATTTATTACACCACTTTCGTAGGTGACACGATTGCACTGAGCACGTGCAACAAGCCGTTAAACCTCTAGGTTACCCTAGAGGAGGAGTGTTATCTCCTGAGGGTTTTCAGCGGATTGCACCCACAAAATCCATAAAGAAAAATAAAAGGGTTAGTGAAATTTTTGATCCATGTTTTAAAGATTCTAACTTGATCTTCAGGTTTCAGGTTACTCTAAACTTTTCATTCTTCTTATAAGTGTCTATTTGGAGTTTTGTTTTCAGCTTAGGTTAAGATTTTAGGGAAAAGATCAAAAACCGGATTTTGCATCAATCCTAGGATATATACATCTATAAGTATGAAGGATCTTTCTTAGACTAAGTTTATTTATTTACTAATATATATAATATTTTTTTTCTTTTTTTTATTTATGTTTATTTATTTACATTTCCTTAGCATCCTTAGGCTTTCTAGTTTACCCTTGTATCGAGCCTTTAACCGATGACTCCCAAACCAGATGGTCTTAGGGCACCAGATGAGAAAACATCCCTCAGGTTTAAGGTCTCGAGTAAAAAAGGCCACGAAGGAATTTAAGGACTTAACCACCTTTAGGCGTGATCGACAATGCTTCTTGAGGCACGGCTAACCAGCTTAGTCAGTGGCTAAGTATTTATTATTTATTTATGTACATCTTTTTTTTTCTTCTTTTTTTTTATTACATATATGTGTAAATAAAATCACAAAGTCTTTGATTAATCCTTCAATATGTTAAATGTTTATATCTAAAGAAAGAATTAAAATCTAGTAATTTTTTCTAATCCTTTATTACTTAACCTAAAAATCTAACAAAACTCCTCTTTTCAACTTATAATTAGAAATCTTAATTTAGAGCTTCCTTAATCCCTAAATTTCAAGTTTGATTCTTTAAACATGGATCAAAGAATTTCTATTTATTATTTTTTTATTTTTTTTATTTTTTTAATTTTTCTAAAAGAAAAGGTAAACTCTAAAAAGAAGTGGAAAATCTAGAAAGAAAGGTAAAATTTAAAAGAAAAAGTAAAACCTAAAAAGAAAGTGAAAAATCCTAAAAATAAAAGGTCTAAAAAAAATGAAAAATCATATGTTAGTATCTACCCCCCCCCCCATACCTATCTCATGCATTGTCCCCAATGCATGCAATATGAAATGATGCATGAAATCGGTAAAGGACAAAACTACTCCCTCTGTCGTTTAGGACCCGCGGTGGAGCTAGGTCCAGCCGATTGTGATCTCCTCAACGCAGCCTCCATACTACGTAGCCGAGAGGATTGCTCCTCTACCCTCTTCCTAAGTCGGACCTGCCCTTTGAAAATCTTCTTCATGCCTTTCCAGATAGTGGACATGAAGGCTCGTGAATCAGTAGGGGGTTATTGCCTCCAAAATTGAGGCTCATCAATGTCTTCTAAACTCTCCTCCGAATCAAGCTCCACAGGTTCATTTTCAGGCTGAGCAATAGGTGTCCAAAGTGCGTGCAAGCAACCATTATATGAGCTTGTGGGTCTCTCTACAGTAGCAAGCACTTGGTCAAATGTATTAAAGACAGCGTCTGAGATAAATTGTTTACACAGACGTGTGATTAAGATAGCATGGGAATGCTTTGCACCCCGAGTGCGGAAGGAATTGTCAAGAATGGCACGGAAGATGGCCCGATTCAAACAGACCGTGTGGTTATGTGTCATTAAATCATGGATTACCTGTAACACGGGTCTGTTAAAGGAAGATTGGTGCTCAATCCCAAAAATGTTGCGTTGGACCCAGCGTCCAATGCAATGAACATTTCGAAAGGACGTGTTGGCTTTGAGCCCACGGTCTTGAATTGTACAACGGACCCCCATGAGAGGCATATAATCTACCAATGGCAAGGGGTCGGTATGGTGGGGATGACTGGGGACATTAGTGATTTCAGCAATAAGTGGGATGTTGACAAAGATATCACCGAATGGCATGTGAGATACAAATTGGTACGTGTCATGATTCACAGATGCTTGATCAATTGAATTGTAAAAGGTAGTGACAAGATCGGGGCAATAGTATGCATCGTGCTCATTGTTATCATAGACCAAAGAGTACCAATTCCAAGCATGTATTCTATCCACAAAAATGTGCCCATACCCCCTACTGTCATTCAAAAGTATAGAAAAATCCCTTTCCACATACAAATTCGGTGCCATATATGCTAATGGAATGTAAAGCAAAGGCTTTGAGATAGGAAAATGCAAACCACCCCCGGAGATCGTAGGGGGAAATCAAAAACAGTTGTGCAGAAGGCACCCGAGACAGAAGTGGGAAGAGTTGCTCTGGATCTGCCACTGGAAGTAGAAGTCAGCTGGGCAGAATTTTTCTGGGCGCCAGAGGTGGCCGGAGTGCGGTGGATCTGCGGCTGGAAGTGGGTTTTTGCGGCAGAACAGAAGAGTCTGGTGAGGGGAAAGTTGGCAGAGGTCGGCTCTTGAGGGAGGTTCTCAGATCTGAAAAGGAGTCTGCGTTTGAGGGAGAAAGAGTTGGTGATGAGAGTATTTATAGGGGTAGGTAAAAATGGGATTTCCAAATTTATCCCTAGGTCAAAGGTATATTTACAACCCTAGGTCAAAAGAGTTTGGAAATGAAAGGAATTCTAGGGAAGAGAGAAATCCTAGGAATGTGAAACAAAAATCCCTAATTTAATTTTTTTATTTTATTTATTAATTATTTACAAAAATGTAAAAAAATTATTTACAAGTGTGGTCCCAAAATGATATTCAGGAAAATGCATGGGAAACTATACAGATGGAATTGTCACAAATAAACTGGGTCACAAAGACCCAATTCATGAACTTCGTGTGACACGGGATCAGTGGTAAAGAATGGCTTAAGACGTTGACCATTCACAGTGAATTTGTTGCCATTATTCGGGTCAAGAATCTCAATTGCACCATGGGGAAATTTTTTTGAACAATGAATGGCCCTGACCACCTGGTTCTCAATTTACCAAGGAAAGGTGGAGTCGTGAATTGTATAACAGAACCTTTTGTCCTACGACAAAAATCTTTCGGTGAATGGATTTATCGTGAAAAAGCTTGGTTCTGTGTTTAGTGATTCGAGCATTATCATATACCTCGTTTCTCAGCTCTTCAAGCTCAGATAACTGCAACTTCCGTAGAACACCGGCTTTATCCAAATCCAAGTTCAGCTGCTTTAAAGCCCACATAGCTCGGTGTTCTAATTCAACAGGCAAGTGACAAGGTTTCCCAAATACAACTCGATATGGAGACATACCGAGGACAGTCTTGTAAGCGGTCCTGTATGCCCATAAGGCATCAGTGAGTTTGATGGACCAATCCTTACGGTTCTGTCCTACAGTTTTCTCCAAAATGAGTTTTATTTGTCTATTCGTGACTTCAACTTGCCCGTTGGTTTGAGGATGATAAGCCGTGGACAATTTGTGAGTAATAGAGTATTTTCGCATCAAAGCTTCAAAAGCCCTATTGCAGAAATGACTCCCATTATCGCTTATTATCGCACGGGGGGCTCCGAAGCGAGAGATGATGTTTTCTCTTAAAAACTTAATGACAACATGGTTATCATTCGTCCGTGTTGGAATTGCTTCAGCCCACTTGGAAACATAATCTACGGCTACCAAAATGTATTGGTTACCGTAGGACAGAGGAAAGGGTCCCATAAAATCGATGCCCCAGAGGTTGAAAATTTCAACTTCCAAGATGGGTGTGAGGGGCATCATGTCTCTTTGTGTGATACGACCCGTCATTTGACACTTATCACAGAGCTTGCAGAAATTATATGCATCCTTAAAAAGAGTGGGCCAGTAGAATCCACTCTGAAGCACTTTCTCAGCAGTTTTCCGTGGACCAAAATGTCCACCGCAAGCTAACTTGTGACAGAATGTCAAAACGCTCTGATGTTCATCCTCAGGAAGGCATCTACGTATGATTTGGTCAGGACAGTATTTGAATAAATATGGTTCATCCCAAAAGAAGAACCGCATTTGGCGCAGAAAACGGTGTCTTTCTTGTCCTGACCAATGAGAAGGTATTTGCCTGGTAGCAAGGTAGTTCACTATATCAGCATACCAGGGCTCTCTACATATCTTAAAAATATGCTCGTCAGGAAAATCATCGTTAATCGGTATTCTCTCTTTAGGTGCATTTGGGATTCTCGACAAATGATCTGCTACCACGTTCTCAACGCCCTTTTTATCTTTAATCTCCAAATCAAACTCTTGCAAAAGAAGTATCCATCTAATCAGTCTTGCCTTAGCATCCTTCTTTTGCATCAAGTATTTTAGGGCGGAGTGATCAGTGAAAATAACTGTTCTGGTCCCTAGCAGATATTGACGAAATTTCTCCAACGCAAAGACAACCGCTAAAAATTCCTTTTCAGTAGTTGTGTAATTGAGTTGGGCATCATTCAGCGTTCTGCTAGCATAATAGATTACGTGTTGCCTATTATCAATACGCTGTCCTAAAACAGCGCCTATAGCAAAGTCAGAAGCATCACACATAATCTCAAAAGGTTTAGTCCAATCTGGTGCAGATATGATTGGTGCAGAGACAAGTCTACTTTTAAGCTCCTTCCATGATTTTTGACATTCCTCATCAAAGATGAAGGGTACATCCTTTCCTAAGAGATTTGTCAAGGGTCTTGCAATGTTGCTAAACCCTTGAATAAATCGCCTATAGAAACCGGCGTGCCCTAAGAATGATCTAATGTCCTTTAAGCATGTCGGTTCAGTGAGCTTTGTTATGACTTCCACTTTGGACTTGTCTACCTCGATTCCTATTCTTGATACCTTGTGCCCAAGCACGATTCCTTGCTTGACCATAAAATGACACTTTTCCCAGTTAAGTGTCAAATTTTTCTCCATACAACGTTGTAACACCAACTTTAAATGGTACAAGCATTGATCAAAGGAATCCCCATAGATTGAAAAATCATCCATAAAAATTTCCAAAAATTTCTCTACCATGTCCGAAAAGAGGCTCAACATGCAACGTTGAAAAGTTACAAGAGCATTGCAAAGACCGAAGGGCATCCTTCGGTAAGCAAATGTTCCAAAGGGACAGGTGAAGGTAGTCTTCTCTTGGTCTTCGAGAGCAATTGGGATCTGATTATATCCTGAATATCCATCCAGGAAACAATAGTACTCGTGTCCCGCCAATCTCTCCAGCATTTGATCAATAAATGGAAGTGGAAAGTGGTCTTTACGTGTGGCGGTATTCAACTTCCTGTAATCAATACAAACTCGAATCTTCGTTGGAAGACGTGTTTGTATCAATTCTTTATTCTCATTTTTCACCACCGTAAATCCAGCTTTCTTAGGCACAGCATGAACTGGACTTACCCATTGACTATCAGATATGGGATAGATAATCCCATTGTCTAATAGTTTCAATATCTCAGATCTAACAGCTTCTTGCATAATGGGGTTAAGTCTACGCTGTGGGTCTCGTTTAGGCTTGGCATCTTCCGTCAAGTGAATTCTATGTTGGACAATGGAAGGACTAATCCCTTGATATCAGTCATGGTCCAACCAATGGCCTCTCTATTTTCCCTTAACACAGTCAGAAGGTCCTCTTCTTGTTGTTCAGTAAGATTGGATGCAATTATTACAGGAAAGGATTCCTTCTCATCTAAGTATTTGTACTTGAGATGATCGGGAAGAGCCTTAAGCTCAGAAGAAGGTACCGGATCTATCACAGGTTGCTCATGGTGCAAGGGAAGAATAAGGGTGGAATTAGTTGTCCGTTCAACATTTGATCCAACAATCTGATCCAGGTTGAAGTCATCCGACTCCAACTCAAACTCCTCTTCAGACTCATACTCCACCTCGTCCACATGTTCACTGGTCAATCCCTCAATCAAGTTCACTTCAAAAGAATCATTGTCCACATCCCTTGGCAGCTTCCCCAGATGGAAGACATTTACCTCTTTCGTCATATCTCCGAACGTTAACCGCATCGATCCATTTCTACAATTGATTATTGCATTTGCGGTGGCTAAGAAAGGACGTCCGAGAATGACGGGTGTTTGCGCTCTGTGATTGTGTACGGGCTGTGTTTCAAGAACAACAAAGTCCACGGGGTAAATAAATTCCCCGACCCGTATCAAAACATCTGTAATTTCCCCCTTTGGAATCTTTACAGAGCGGTCAGCCAATTGGATAGTCATCTGGGTTGGACGAAGGTTGCCTAACCCTAACTGCTGATAGACGGAAAAGGGGAGAAGATTGATGCTCGCACCCAAGTCTAGCAAAGCCCTATTTATGGTGGTCTGCCCTATGATACAAGAAATGGTAGGGCTTCCTGGATCTTTGTACTTCACAGGGATCGGACCATTGAGCAGTTCACTTATGTTGGAAGCCAAAAAGACTTTTTTAGGGACATTTGCTTTCCTCTTTTTAGTACACATTTCTTTCAAAAACTTGGCATAGGATGGGACTTGTTGAATGGCATCTAAGAGAGGGACATTGATTTGTACTTGGTTGAATATCTCTCTTATCTTCTCCATGTGAGCATTCATCTTATGATTTGTGAGCCTATTTGGGAATGGGACAACAGGCTTATATGTTTGCTCATCAACTTTCTCTTTTCCTTTTGACTGAGAAGTGGATGGTTGTGTGCTTGATGAAGGATTGTCTTGCATGGGTTGAATTGGAACAGAAGGTGGTGACACAGATTTGGGAGACTGATTTGAAACCTTGTTATCTACACGTTTTCCAGATCTAAGGATTTGAATGGCTTGGCATTGGCTGGGTCCCAAGTCTTCAACTTCGTGCAGAGGAAAATGGGCTTTGGGATTAGGCACAGGTTGGCTAGGTAGCATTCCTTTTTGTCTTTCAGTCAAAGAGTTAGCCAACTGCCCTATTTGAATTTGCAATTTGTTCATGTCCTGCTGCTGATTGTTCATCATTGAAGCTTGGTTCTTAGATAAGGTCTCTATCATTTTCTCCAAATCAGAAATTCTTTTGTCTGAAGGATTGGGTGGTGGATGATGCTGAAATTGGGGCTGAAAATTTCCTTAGTATGACACAGGATTTTGATATGACTGGAATCTGGGTGGACTCTGGTATGAATGAACATTTGGTGGGTTCTGGTGGTAAGTCTGTGGATGAGACTGAGCAGGGTATTGTTGTGGAAATGGTTGTCTCGGCTGCTCAGGGCTAGACTGACTCCAAGAGAAATTCGGATGGTTTCGCCATCCCAGATTATAGGTTTTGGAGTAAGGATTGTAAGTGGGTCTGGTATACGTGGCATTTGTACTCTCCTGAAACATTTGAGTTTGATAAACTGGACACTCCTCAAACAGATGATTCAGATCATGGCAGTAGGTACAACCCGGATTAACAACAGATGGGTTGACCTGATTCACAGCAGAGTTTTCCCTGGACTCTAGCAACTCAATCCTCTTCATCAACTGAGTTATCTTACTTCTGCAGCTATTGAGGACTCTATGGAATGTAAACCAGTTTTGGATGTTGTGGGTGCAGGTTTCTCAGTACATGATTCCCACTGGACTGTCTTTTCAGCTAATGCCTCAAAAAGATCCCAACCCTGATCTTCATCCTTCTTTAAGAATTCTCCTTGACACATGGTTTCAAGGAGCGTCTTAGTCTGATAATCAAGCCCATCATAGATAATCTGGCACTGGCGTCATTTTTATATACCGTGATGGGGACACAGGGCTACTAGGTCTTTGAAGCGCTCAAAATACTTCCAAAACGGTTCATTGGCTTCTTGTTTGAATTGCATTATATTTTTCCTCATAAGGGCTGTCTTATGGATAGGATAAAACTTTTAAGAAAGACCTTAACGAAATCATCTCAAGAAGAAATTGAGCTAACTGGGAGATTATAAAGCCACTTCTTAGCGATATCCTTAAGTGCAAAAGGTATAAACCTAAGTCTGACAGCATCCTCGGTCAACTGGGAAATTCTCATCATAAGGCATACTTCTTCAAACTCTCGGATGAAGAAGTACGCATCCTCAGATTCAAGGCCATGGAATCGTGGAAGTGTGTTTATGAACTGGGGCTTCAACTCAAAGTTATTTCCATTGGTGTTTGGGAGGAGAATGCACGATGAAAGTGATGTGCGAATCGGATAGAACTTGTCCTGCAACGAAACGTTGGTGGTCATGATTGTGTCGAGTGGTGGTGAATGTGGCAGTGTAGAAGTTCTTACAAGCCTAGCAGAATTCAGATCTCGATACCACTCTTGCATACAACTACACAATCAACGTGCACCTTTCACACAGGCGGAAAATGAAAAAAAATAACAATCAAGAAAAGAAAAAAAAATCAATCCAAGCTTTCTAGATTTCCTGGACCTAGACGACTCCTAACTTTAGATTGTCCATAGGAGGTTCGGTGTAGACTTTGACTATAAGCAAATCAGCCAGGGAAGGGTAAGGTTGGTGGGAGGTTTTCCGTCAGAGACGTTCCTTAATTAAGTAACCAACAACCTTCGGGCTTTCGGCCCTCAACCCCTTTCCTAGACACTGATTTTACAAAAGTCACTTTCTAACACTTTTCCCCCTTAGGATAATCTCCTAAGTGAGTCCGGATGTCCCTAGGGCCAACGTCTAGCAATTTTTAATTAGAAGCTTAGGATTGTGAGTGCGTGGGAAAATGATTTTTGGGCAAAGGAAGGGGTGATAAAATCCCCACCTTATCTTTTTTTATGGGATTTGCCCTTAAAGTTTCTTTGTGCAAGTGTACGATATCAACAAACAAGGTTCACTCAAAGCTTAATTAAATCAAACAAAGAGTGAGTCCTAGTCTATATGCTATGCTTACGTACCTTGTCTCCAGCACTCTTCAACAGTAAATGTAAAGGAATTGAAAGACACGTGCCTAGTATGCAAATGTCTAAACAATTTTCTTAACTTGCAACAAAATTTTTACTGTTGATTAGCAGATATCTGGTGAAGCAAATAAGATTTAAAGTGTTGCAGTAGCTGTATTTTGCAGAGAAGCAAGCCCTGCAGAAAAGTGGTCAGTAGTCAACTCTTCCTTGCCGCAATTCTGCGGCAAAATCCCAGAATTTGCGGCAATTCAGAGGGATCCTGGTCTCTGCTTTCGAGAGCAGAGGCCCAGGTCCACTTATATGTTTCTGCAATGCAAGATTTACTGTCTCTTCAACCTGTACCTGCAACAGAGAAGAGTATTCGTTTAATTCTTCACTTGAAAACAAATACCGTTGCTCTCCCCGGCAACGGCGCCAAAAATTTGGTTGGGAAAGAGTAATGTAGAGTTATTACACAAGTATTCAATTAAAGAAGAAAGGTTTAGAGTTAACCTTGGTGCTCGTTTACTCCACAAATGTATTCAAAGATCAATATACCCTTTCCAATCTCCGCTATAGCAATGGCTATACCGGGTCGATTCTCCGGGAGAGCTAGCGATAGAAGCGTTACGGTATGGAGTGAAGAAATGAAAAACGAAATGTCTTCTATGTATTTACACAAATGCAAGAAGCAACATGAAAAGAAGTGATGGATTTGTGCATTATGGAAAAAGAAATCAAAAGAACTTGGGTGAAGTGTGTTGCAAAGAAAGAAAAGCTAGTAAAGAAAGTGTTAGAAAACTTTAGATGAGAAAGTACATGGCTAGCTAACTTTACCTCATTGCTAACTTGCTAAACTCAATGGTGATGCTTGATTGCCTCATGTTGATTCATTGGCAATAGGGATATCTTGCTTGTTTGTTCAAGTGTTTTACCGTTATGAAGATGAGTGTTCTCTTGTTCTTAAGCTTGAAGCCTCATATGAATTCATTGGCTCTCTAGATAGATGTTCAATGATGAACTCTAGGATTGGTACTCAAAGATGCTAAGTTCGAAGAATCAACATTCATTCAAACATACAAGACATAACAACAAATTAGCTTGAAGTAGAGAAGTTGTTCTTATAAGTAGCATATATAGGTGATCCATCTCCATGTTCCATCAAAGGCACTTGTTCTAGACAAGGCTCTAAATGAGGCACACATGAGTCATATGGAGTATGAACAAGCAATTGCCAAGGGAAAGCAACTCTACTTCCTTGGTAAGTAAAAGAAATATCACAATGCAAGTATAAAGACAAGCATCATCCAAAGAGATAGAAGTTAGCTAGGTAAGTTTTTAGCTAGCCATGCAATAGAGATTTAGCTATCCATTATACTAAAAACAAAGCAACTATTCATGATGTAAAGCAATTAGAACTAAAGCAAATGAAATAACACTAGAATGAAAACAAGAATTTAAAGCAAAGTAAAGTAAAGCATACTAGAGATTGCAAAGAGATGAATGGAGCTCTTTTGATAAATCCTTGCCTACAAGAATGTCACTTTCTTGATACAAGCTTTCAAACAGCACTCTCTCTCTCTCACTTTGTCAAAATCTCTAGGAGGAAGAAGATGAAGACTCAAAACTTAGGAGAAAACAAAATACAAGAATTTTCCTTATTTTCTTCTCTCTCTTCTCTGCTCTCACACAAAGACCCTGGTCCTCTATTTATAGCCATCCATGAGAAGGATCTAGAGCCCTAGCCGTTGGCGCAAAATCCGGGCTCCAACTGCCTCCAAACCGCCGCAGATACGCGGGAATATCCCAGTTTTGGCGGCAAAATCTGGGCCGTTGAGCCCAGATTTTCTGTTGTGATTTGGTTGTTAGGTGGTTATCCACGTGGCCTTCTAGAAGATCCAATTGGCGCGCGGATCTCAACTGAATCCAAATTCAAATCTTGGGCTCTTTTTTAGGCTTATGGATTTAATCACTTTAATTATTGCTAATTAAAGTGATTAATGGGCTTTTTCTCTTTTAAGTTGTGGACCTGTAAAAATAGAGAGAAAAGGGGTTAAAAATCACATTTTATTTACAATATGCATAGTATGGAAGTGGTAAAATATGCAAATATGTATAACAATCAATAGTTCATACTTAATTCCATGTTCTTCACAAAAAGTAGTAAAGGGTTGGTTATTGAATTCACCACCTCTATCACTTCTTATTCTTAAAATAGAAGAATTTTTCCTTTTCAACTCTTTTCTTAAAGGCTTGAAAATATGAAAGGCTTGATTTTTGTGTTCTAAAAGAAAACCCAAGTAAAACGCGAGAAATCATCAACTAAAACAAAAGCAAAACGATTCCCACTTAGACTTTTGGTTTGAGTAGGACCAAACAAATCCATATGGATCAACTCCAAGGGTCGTGATGTCATGATATCCTTGATTGACTTGAAAGAGGACTTGGTTTGTTTCCCAAGTTGGCACGCATCGCAAATGAGGTCCTTTTCAAAGTTCAAGCAAAGAATTCCTTTCACCATTTACTTGTTGTTTAATCTAGATAGATGGTCAAAAGAAATGTGGCCTAATCTCCTATGCCACAACCAAGAGTCATCATCGAGGGCTTTCAAACAAGTAGCATTGCATAGCATATTAGACATGTCAATCATGTATACATTATTTTCACGAAATCCAAAAAATATACATGTATTGGATTGTCTATCAATAACTCTACATGCTAGGTTATCAAAAACAACATCAAAACCTTTGTCACAAAGTTGACTAACACTCAAGAGATTATGCTTGAGGCCATCAACTAAAACAGCATTTTCTATTAAAGGAGATGTACCAAGTTTAACATTACCAATACCAATGATTTTTCCTTTGGCGTCATCTCCGAAGGTGACGGTGCCACCTTCATGGTATCTTGATAGGGGTGCAAAGTTGTTAATATCCCAAGTCATGTGCCTTGAGCAACCACTATCAAGATACCACAACCCTTTACGTCGTTGGGCCTTGGAATGTACCTACATCATTTAACAAATTTGTTGACTTTGGTACCCAAACTTTCTTGGGTTCTTGAATGTTAGTATTCCGAACCCAAACATGATTATGCGATGCATTAATCCTATCATAGCAAAATTTAATCAAATGACCTTTACGGCCATAATATATGCATGAAAAGACTTTACCATACATGAATGCATTATGCGTGTGTGGGGTGTGGGCATGTTTAGGGTGCTTGGCATGATGTAAAGGTTGTGATTTATGAACATGAGCATGAATAGCATGTGAATATTTCTTTGGGACATGTTTCTTAGGAAACATAGCCTCTAGTCTATTTTTATCAAATTCACATTTCTTCAAAACAATTCCTAATGAATCAATTTTATCTTTTAGCATGGAAATTTCATTTTCATCAATTTGTGAAAATTTACCTTTGCAAGAAATTTTATAGTTATCAAAATCCTTTTGTGTAGAAACAAAAGTAGAAAACAATTCAGCTTTTTCTTTTGTAAGTGTGAAAACTTTGTGATTGAGAGATTCATTTTCCTTTTTCATTTTCAAGTATTTTTTTTTGAGAAAATCATAGTTATGAGATAGTTCTTCAAAAGCTTCTCCTAGTTCATCTATAGAAAGCTCATAATCAATAGATATATCGGGAGTTACCCTGCTTGTGCTTTCATTTGCCATGAAGCACATGTTGGCGGTGTCGACTTCCTCATCGGATTCACTCTTCGAATCCCAAGTAGCCTTTAAAGCTTTCTTTTTATACGGCTTCTTGGAGGTGGAGGGTTTGCTTTTGTTTTTCGGGCATTCCGTAATAATATGACCTGGCTTCCGGCAATTGAAGCAAATGATTTTCTTCTCTTCTTTACCTTGCCATCTCCTTCTATTTTAGAACTTTGCCTTGTTGTACATTCTCCAAACATTCTTTACAAGAAGCGAAAGATCCTCATCATCCTCTTCTTCATCATCATCGTCGGAGTAGGTGGAAGAACTCTTGAAGGCAATAGCTTTCTTCTTGAGAGGATCCATCTCTTCTCTTGCTTTTCTTTCCATCTCATGGGTCTTGAGATTCCCAATGAGACCTATAAGCTCCATTTCTTCCTTGTCATTGAGCTCCTTCAAAGTAGTGGCTTTGACTTCCCAAGATGGAGGGAGTGCACGGATGATCTTCCTCACTTTTTGGTCGTTGTCAATGCCGTCACCTAAAGAAGAAAGTCCATTAGTAATCTTTGTAAATTTAGTAATCATATCATCTATGGTTTCATTCTCTTGCATAGAAAAATTTTCATATTGGGAACGAAGAAGATCAATTTTTGCCCTCTTTACTTGTGAAGTCCCTCATGAGTGACAAGTAAGTGAGTCCAAATCTCATGTGTGGATTTACAATGAATGACTCTAGAAATATCATCGTCATTAAGAGCTTGAAGCAAGGCATAGTGTGCCCTAGCATTAGCGTCAAACTCTTTCGTGGCAATATCGGACCAAGTGTCCTCATCACCAGGGGGTGCACTAAAAGGCTTGGTCACCACCTTTGCAACCCGGCTCCCTAAGGATTGCAAAAATACGGTCATCTTAACCTTCCATACGGGAAAGTTAAGGTCATCAAACTTGGGTGGGGTCTTAATTCCTTCGGCCATTTTTACTAAGTATATGAGGATGAAAAATGAATAGAGTGATTAGCAATATAGGATCTCTCTAAGGTTGTTAAGCCAAGAGCCTAGAGACCAAAGTGTTGGCCCAAAGGCCTTCCACTCTAGTTTTGATGATGATTAACTCATGTAGTTATGTTTACTAATAATCTTGTGTTGTTTAAGTTTCAGATCATTAACCAAGATATTAGTTGGTGATTAGCTTCAACAAGGTGTTTAGAAACTTTTCATGATGATTCCAGGGCCAAAGCGTCAAGATCACACATTGCCTAGCCCATGGATGGAGTTTTGGAGCAAGTCTACTTGAAGATGAAGATCGTCAAGAAGACTTAGGTGTCCATAGTTTAGATAGTGTGTTTTAGATCCATTTGTAAAGCTTAGTATAGTTGATATGCTCAAGTGCACAACACACACGTTTTCATGTTTTGGATTTGGTTTTCATGAATAGTAGATCAAAACAAGTTTACTTTATTTCTATGTATATTAGATATATTCTAGATATACATACATGGTTTAACTTGCTAAAACAAACTTATTTGATATCCCTATTCATGTGTTGAAAAATCAAGTTTGATAAAAATACAAGTTTTATTTTTGATAAAATTTGCAAGACTCGAAAATGAATTGATATGATTGATATATGTCTTGAAATTTTTATCACAAGTTTGTGTTTTCATATAAAATGATAAAATTATTTTTGGTGATTTTTAGAAATGTTAAAAGATTTTTAGAAAATAATTTTCCCAATTTTTCTGACACAGTTTCTGTTCCAGGCTTCTATTAGTCGACTAAGTCAACTGACCTAGTCGACTAGGCAAAGGTCGATCGACCGGGTCGGTCGACCGACGTGCACAAAACTGTGCACGTTTGGAGCCTTGGGACGGTCGACCCGGACGGTCGACCGGGTCTGAGAGCTCTGCTCTCTGTTTGTTTCGGTCGACCGGGCCGGTCGACCGCAGTTGCCCAACGGTCATATTTCTGACCGTTGGCGGTCGACCGGGCCGGTCGACCGTTGCCTGTCAGAGCTGCCAGCTCAGCTCTAACGGCTAATTTTGTATTGGGCATATATAAACCCCATCTCGTTGGGTTTTGGCCAAGGTTTTAAAGAAGAAAAATTTCAGTGTTTCTCTAGTGTTTAAACAAGTTTTCAAAATAGTTTTTGTGCTAAAAAGATTTCATCTTTATTGTTTTGGGTTTTTGGAAAATCAAAGAAAATTAGGCTTTTGGGATATTGAATTGGATTTCACTTTCTATCATCTTCAAGAGATTTCCTAAGTAGTTTTTCTTTGTTGCTTGTTTCCAAAAACACCTAGTTTCCACACTTGAGCTATCACCTATCCTAATCTATTTAGGTCTTGTTTTTGTGGAAAAGAAAAGAGAAAAGAAAGAGAGATTGAGTTTGTGGTTTTTGGAACCACTTGTTGTAAACACCTTATTCTTGTTGTATCCCTCTTAGGTAGAGGTGATCGGGCGATTGGTTTGCTCCCTCTAGTGAGAGGTGGAGTTTGGTTGTAAACCCTCTTCGGTAGAGGTGTTGGTTGTTGTGGTTGTTTGGCTAAGGCCTACCCCTCTTGTGTGAGGAGGTGTTTGTTTGAGAGAGGAGTTAGGTACTCCATTTGTTGTAAAAATCCTTCTCGGTGAAGGTTCCCTCGGTGGGAGTCCTCGGTGGACGGTATAGTGGATTGTAAATCCTACACGGTGGTGTAGGCGGGGATGTAGAGCAAGGGTGCTCGAACCTCGAAACATATCATTGTGTTTGCGTTTGATCCACTTGTCTCTAAACTCTCTCTCTTTACATTTGTGCAAAGCATCATACTTCATTCACATCATATTTGCTTGTGTTGAGCATAATTCATATTGTCATATCATATCTATTTGCTTGTGTTGTGCCTTGCATAATTCACATTGCTATTCATCCTATTTGCTTGGCTTGCTTGTGTGTGTGCCTAACTTATACTTAACCAACAAGAGCTTCACATAGCACCTCAACCCATTCAAGGGGAATCAAGAGGAGTTAGTCCAGAGCCCTTCACGGGGAATTCGGCTACACTTGTTGTGTTGTATTAAGTTCGTGCAAGATTTGCATTAGCTTCCGCATTTAGCGCACTTAGTTTTGCAATTAGTTTTAGATTAGCACTAACACCTATTCACCCCCCCCCTCTAGGTGTTCCCTTTTCAATTGGTATCAGAGCTAGTGCTCCTGATACTTAGGCTTAACATCCTAGGAGTGAGATCCATTTTCTTGCTAATCTATTGTTTGCATTTGCTTGTTTGCACACATATAGTTTACCATGGCTTTCATGACCCCACCTATGTATGACCCTTCCAACATTCATGTTTGGAAGATTAGGATGACCGTTTATTTACAAACCCTAGGTCATAAAGTTTATCTTGCTATTACCAAGGAATCCTTCCTTAGTGATCGCAATCATATAGGGACCAATGCACAAGCCCTAGAGGCCATTAGAAGCACATTACCTAAAGATTATCTTATGTGTGTTTCTAACATTGATTCCGCCTTTGCAGTGTGGAACAAATTGACAACAACCACCACCACCTCCGAGCTTCAAGTGCAAATCCAAGAAGAGAAATCTAGTGGAGAGTCCGAGTCACAATGCTTCATGGTCCAAGGGAATGACTCCCTTGAGGTACAATCGGAACCCCACTTAGATAATGATGATTGTGCTAGTTCTTCAAATGATTTTGTTGATCCACATGCTTTGAATGAAGAACTATCCATTGTGTGTGAAAAATTAATTGAAAATTATAAGATTTTGAAAAATAAAAGTCTAGAAATTGAAAAAGAAAATAAGAGTTTACATTCTAGACTTGATGTTGTTTTGCAAGAGAAAGAGGAGATTGCTAATGAGAGGGATTCATTAAAATCTCAACTTGATCTTGCACTTAAAGAAAATAACTTTTTGAAAAATAAAAATGATTGCCATGCTATTTTGAGGAAAAATGAAAACTTGTCTTCAAAAATTGATTTTGTTTTAAAGGAGAATGTTGATTTGAAAAATAAAATTATTTCCATTTCAAATGATTTAGATGTGTGTTTAAAGAAAAATGTTGTTTTACAAAATAAGATTGATGCTCATGTTTGCCATGCTAGTGTAGCTTCTTCATCTAGTCTACCTAATGCATGTACCACTTCTTCTATGATTAAAAATGATATAAACATGTTGAAGAAGAAAATGGATTGTTTGGGCTCCACTATGAGCCAATGTGCCATGAACCATACACGCTTGGAAACCTTGGTTCGTAAGAAATAAGTTCCAACTTTTATGCATGCACACCCTCCACGGCATACACATGCTCCACACGGACACCATCAACACATGTATGCTCATGTGTACACATGTACACATTGTGGCCGAAAAGGCCATCTTGCTAAATTTTGCTATGATCGTTTACATGTTGAGAATTTAGCAAAGAAGTTTGTTTGGGTTAGAGAAGGGACTAACCCCCATGGACCCAACAAGATGTGGGTACCAAAGACCACCCCTCCTATTATTTTTGATGTAGGTGTGGGCTCTCACATGACGTGAGAGTGATGACACCTTGGAGTGGATGCGTTCCGGACTTAAAGGAAATCAATTGGATGCATCACTTTCAAGGGAAGATTTAGTGGAAATGACCACCATGTTTTGGAGACAAGGAGAGTTGCCTTCTAGGTTTTGGTAACAATTCTTAACTCCTTATTATTCTTTACATGCTTTCATATTGATGTTTTATAGCATGTTTTCATTGTCTATGGATTAGTGTGTAAATGCCATGATTATTAGATCCTTGACATACATATATAGTATTTGAGACACACATGCTTATGTGAACCCATACTTAGTGTTCTCACTATTGTTTAAGCTATAATGTACATCATGAATCTAATACATGTGAATTTACATAGTAATCATGTTTTAGTTTTATCATGATGATTTCTTTATTGTGTTTTTGATGCTTCATGTTAAGATTACTTGTTTAGATGTTAGTTTTCATTAAGACTAGTTATATACTTGTTCATAGAATGGGCCACAAATAAATTTATATATGTTTGGGCTTGATTGCTTATTTGAACCCATTAGATGCGCTAGTATAGTCTAGTTTTGATGATTCATACATTTTAAACTTGTATTCCTATTTTTGAATTTATCTTATGAGTTTTCACTTCATATATATGGTTGTATTGCCAAACTTTAAGATATACATGTATACCCCTTGAGTCATTTGCCTTTCATGCAAATCTATATATAAGGACTCAATTGTGTTTAGGGATATGTATGTATACTTATTGTGTTGACAATTCATACATATACCTTGAAATGAAATGTGTTTTGGTGAAGATTTAGCTTTTCTTGATTTTGTGTTTAATTGTTTAACTTCATGTATATGTCTATCTTGTCCAAACTATTAGATATACATGATTATCCTTTTGAGCCACGTGCCTTCATGCATATACACTTTGTGGACTCGTTGTGTTTTGGATATGTATGTATACTTTAGTTTGTATTAGATATACATATGCCATGAAAGTTAAATAAGTTTTGATGATTTTCGTGTTTTCAATATTTAAGGAATAACTGAGCTTAATGAAAAATTTTCATGATTATGATATTCACACTTTATTAGTACACTCACATTTCTTATTTACTCATGTGTTTTGTTTTCATGAGTTATATTTATGCTTAATTGACTTGAGTGTTTGATATCATGTGGATTTCATATTTCATGAAAAACAATTTTGTTTTGTTCCTTACTTGAAGGATTTCGTACTAGTTTAAAAGATTTTCCATTTAACTAGTTATGGTATTCTTCACTATGGTAGTGATTTTCAAACAAAGCTTATTTTCAAATCTATTTTTGAAAACCCCTACCTTCTATGGGAGGTTGGATGGGAGATCATGGTCATGTATACTTTAAAATGAAAATCATTTAAAACTTGAACCTTGATTGGGTGGATTAGTTATATGAGTTATACCATGTTTTTATTGTTATGTCAATTGGTATCATTAAACTCTTTCAATTGGTATCATTTTGATCTTTGTGTATACTCATATGTTTATTGTGTATGTATATTTTCAATTGGTATCATCTATTGGTGATTGGTACTCATTCTATTTCATACACATATACTTGTTTTATTTGTGCTTAAGATATAAATTTTTCACAAAATCTTGTTTATGCTAGTGCTTGAGTTTCAATTTTGTTTCAATTGATTACTTTTATATTGGTATCAAGCCTATGCATCTTTTTAGTTGGTATTTCATAAAGGGGAGAAAATTTAATTTTGTCTTTCAATTGGTGATTCTTCAATTGGTATTTGTTTCCCACTCCCTTACTTTATGATTGAAAATTTCATATTGGTATCATATGTTTAAATATGAAAATTATTTACAATTGGTATCAAAATTTTATTTAGACATTCAAAATTTATTATGTTTAATTTCAATTGATATCAAGATGTTTCATGTGTTTTTACTTAAAATTGGTATCTAAAATTTTTTTAAAAATACAAAAGTTTTGATTTGTATTGACTATATGCATATAGATTCATGATGAGTGTATCTTGTATTGAAGAGCTTAACATCTCTTCGTTATGTGGTACACGTGTGTAGGGGGAGCTTCACATCTCCTCTTATGCATTACATAGTGTGTGTTATGTGAATTAGGGCTTAACATCCCTCTTTCATGTAATGCATATGTGTTTGGAAGCTAACTTAGCGTCTTCCTCTTCATGAATGTATATAGCATATAACATTTATTGATCTTTATTTATTTTCTATTGATATCTGTTTATTTTCTATTGATATCAAGATGCTTCATTGACATATTTATCTATTGATATCATGTTATTTATAGTCACCCCTTATTGACCTTGTTTTTGTTTTTGACAAAAGGGGGAGAATATTGTTTTATTGTTTTGATTGACTTAAAAGGGGAGAAAGATTTTTACCCTCATTTTATTGTTTTGGATTGTTTAACCCCTTCTTGATCTTTTTGTTTGACAAAAAGGGGGAGAAAAATTTGTTTGATTTGATTTTACTTTGAACCCTTTGTTGATGATTGACAAAAAGGGGGAGAAGTATTTGAGTTTGAGTTTATATGCATGTTTTCATTGCTTAAGGGGGAGAAGTATTTGTCTTCCTTATTATTTATGGATATATGTTTGTGTATTGCAAATAGGAGAAAAAGATTTTGATTTTTGCATGTTTTATCTCCATACTTGCATACATATTCATGTGTTTCATTTCCATATCTTATTATTTATGTCTATGCATGAGTTAAGGGGGAGCTTCTTTGAAGCTTAAACTTTAATCCATGCATATATAACTCCATGAGTTTTGTCATCATCAAAAAGGGGGAGATTGTTGGCCCAAAGGCCTTCCACTCTAGTTGTGATGATGATTAACTCATGTAGTTATGTTTACTAATAATCTTGTGTTGTTTAAGTTTCAGATCATTAACCAAGATATTAGTTGGTGATTAGCTTCAACAAGGTGTTTAGAAGCTTTTCATGATGATTTCAGGGCCAAAGCGTCAAGATCACACATTGCCTAGCCCATGGATGGAGTTTTGGAGCAAGTCTACTTGAAGATGAAGATCGTCAAGAAGACTTAGGTATCCATAGTTTAGATAGTGTGTTTTAGATCCATTTGTAAAGCTTAGTATAGTTGATATGCTCAAGTGCACAACACACACGTTTTCATGTTTTGGATTTGGTTTTCATGAATAGTAGATCAAAACAAGTTTACTTTATTTCTATGTATATTAGATATATTCTATATATACATACATGGTTTAACTTGCTAAAACAAACTTATTTTGATATCCCTATTCATGTGTTGAAAAATCAAGTTTGATAAAATACAAGTTTTGTTTTTAATAAAATTTGCAAGACTCGAAAATGAATTGATATGATTGATATATGTCTTGAAATTTTTATCACAAGTTTGTGTTTCCATATAAAATGATAAAATTATTTTTGGTGATTTTTAGAAATGTTAAAAGATTTTTAGAAAATAATTTTTCCAGTTTTTCTGACACAGTTTCTGTTCCAGGCTTCTATTAGTCGACTAAGTCAACTGACCTAGTCGACTAGGTAGAGGTCGGTCGACCGGGTCGGTCGATCGACGTGCACAAAACTGTGCACGTTTGGAGCCTTTGGGACGGTCGACCCGGACGGTCGACCGGGTCTGAGAGATCTGCTCTCTGTTTGTTTCGGTAGACCGGGCCGGTCGACCGCAGTTGCCCAACGGTCATATTTCTGACCGTTGGCGGTCGACCGGGCCGGTCAACCGTTGCCTGTCAGAGCTGCCAGCTCAGCTCTAACGGCTAGTTTTGTATTGGGCCTATATAAACCCCATCTCTTTGGGTTTTTGGCCAAGGTTTTAAAGAAGAAAAATTTCAGTGTTTCTCTAGTGTTTAAACAAGTTTTCAAAATAGTTTTTGTGCTAAAAAGATTTCATCTTTATTGTTTTGGATTTTTGGAAAATCAAAGAAAATTAGGCTTTTGGGATATTGAATTGGATTTCACTTTCTATCATCTTCAAGAGATTTCCCAACTAGTTTTTCTTTGTTGCTTGTTTCCAAAAACACCTAGTTTTCACACTTGAGCTATCACCTATCCTAATCTATTTAGGATCTTGTTTTTGTGGAAAAGAAAAGAGAAAAGAAAGAGAGATTGAGTTTGTGGTTTTTGGAACCACTTGTTGTAAACACCCTTATTCTTGTTGTATCCCTCTTAGGTAGAGGTGATCGGGTGATTGGTTTGCTCCCTCTAGTGAGAGGTGGAGTTTGGTTGTAAACCCTCTTCGGTAGAGGTGTTGGTTGTTGTGGTTGTTTGGCTAAGGGCCTACCCCTCTTGTGTGAGGAGGTGTTTGTTTGAGAGAGGAGTTAGGTACTCCATTTGTTGTAAAAATTCTTCTCGGTGAAGGTTCCCTCGGTGGGAGTCCTCGGTGGACGGTATAGTGGATTGGAAATCCTACACGGTGGTGTAGGCGGGGATGTAGAGCAAGGGTGCTCGAACCTCGAAACATATCATTGTGTTTGTGTTTGATCCACTTGTCTCTAAACTCTCTCTTTACATTTGTGCAAAGCATCATACTTCATTCACATCATATTTGCTTGTGTTGAGCATAATTCATATTGTCATATCATATCTATTTGCTTGTGTTGTGCCTTGAATAATTCAGATTGCTATTCATCCTATTTGCTTGGCTTGCTTGTGTGTGTGCCTAACTTATACTTAACCAACAAGAGCTTCACATAGCACCTCAACCCATTCAAGGGGAATCAAGAGGAGTTAGTCCAGAGCCCTTCACGGGGAATTCGGCTACACTTGTTGTGTTGTATTAAGTTTGTGCAAGATTTGCATTAGCTTCCGCATTTAGCGCACTTAGTTTTGCAATTAGTTTTAGATTAGCACTAACACCTATTCACCCCCCCCTCTAGGTGTTCCTTTTCACAAAGCTCTGATACCAATTAAAAAAGCCTAGATGGGGGTGAATAAGTGTTAATGCTAATCTAATGATCTTTTTAAACAAGTATGAAAGTATGATGCAATCGGCCACTCAAAACAAGAAATTGAAGCCGAATTCCCCGTGAAGAGCTCTAGAACTTCTCCTCTTTGATTCATCTAAATTATGAGTTGAGGCGCGTAATTGCTTTCTTGTTGAGATGAGTAAAGACCGAAAAATGCAAGTAATGAAATGTATACAATACTGAAGTGCAAGCAAGAGGTATCACAAGATATAAATGTAAAGCAATGAAAAACAAATAAAGAAACCAATCGCAAACATAAGGAATTTGTTTCGAGATTCAAGCCACCGCTCTACGTCCCCGCCTTCACCACCGTGAAGGATTTCCACTATATCCACCGAGAAAATTACAAGAGGTCTATACAAGACCGGAGTACCGAACTCCCGAATTCCAATCTCTACAAAAGAGGGATCTCAACACAAGGAACTACAAGTAACAAAGTGATTAACAAGGACCACAACACTTCTCTCTTACAACTCCTTATAGAATGGGAATGATTTTTGGCTCAAGAAGTGTAGTGAGAAAAATCCAGTTGAAAAGAGTAAGAAAAATCTTTAAAACAACCGAAAAACTTTGATCAAGAATGCACTTTAGAATTGAGAGCTTTAAAAAACTTTTCTTCTCTTTTTGAAACACAAAACAATGGGTATTTTTCTTGATATTCACAAGTGACCAATGCCATCTATTTATAAGGATTAGAGGAGATCTAATCATCATTATAACTAGTTTAATAGGTCAAGAAATAGCCCCCAAAATTTCAGAGATAGCTGACTAAAACATCACAATCAAATCCAATAAACAAAACTCAAAAAACTAGCCGTTGGGGCTGCTGGCTGCTGTCGGTCGACCGGCCCGGTCGACCGGCAGTCCATTGGCAAACTAGCCGTTGGACTCGGTCGACCGGAGACTAAACAAAATGATCTCTTTGTTCTGTCGATCGACTGGCCCGGCGACCGACAAAACCCGAGAGCAAGGGTCTTTCAGTCGGTCGACCGGCAAACGTGCACAAACGTGCACGCCAAGACCACAAGGCCCGGTCGACCGGTGCGGTCGACCGATCAGGCCTGAACTAGAGCCAGTCGACCGCCCGGTCGACAGTTGGGCCTGAAACAGGATTTTTATAGGAAAAATTTTGAATTTTGAAAAATTTTCAAAATAATTTTGTAAGGCTATATGATTAAGTAGCATGCTATAAGGGTTGGTATACATGATATAAACAAGATGTAAAAATATAAAATAATTTGAGTCATGTATAACCATCAAGACATGCACCTAAATCAATTATCCAAAACAAAAACCGTATTTTGAAAAATGAAAGTGTGCGTGTGTTTTCTTGAGCCAACTTATCATAACCACATTCTTTAACAAACTAATTCTTACAAGGGTTCTAGGTGACTACAGGTCTTCAAATGGGCTTCTCTATATGCGATGTTGAAATAGCTTGAATCCTTGAACCCGAAATGAATCAATCTTGAGTCAAAAATGCCTTCCTTTAGGGAAGAAGAAAGCTTGAATCCTTAGAACCCTAAAACATACTTAAACACAAAAAAATGATTAGTACAAATAACTTTATATGTTTTGTAATCATCAAAACTCAACAACCGAGTGATTGTAACCTTGGGCTAACAAATAGAAGCATTAAAAGTTTTTATTCACGTTGGATGTTAACGTTTCTTCTTTGTTTAAGGAACGAGGGAAAAAAATTCAGAAGTGATAGGCGAGAAGGTGATGAAAACGGCGATGTGAAAAACAAATAAGAAGTGGTTGTGAATTGGTGGACGCAAACAAGAAAATAGAAAAAATGATAAAAAATGAAATAAGAAGAGGTTTTGAAAAATGGTTTTAAAAACCAAAATAAAAGAAAAGAAGATGTAGAAGAAATAGGAGATGAAAATAACATGAAATAAAAATGGTATTTTTATGTTGAAGAAATGGTTTGAAAACAAAATAAAAATAGAAGAAGATTCATGGCAACTAACTATTAAATGCTCCACTAATCATCTTAACCTCTTAGTGATAGTTGCCTCACATGGATCCTTGACCATCACTAATCCTTGACTTCAAGAAGCAATACAAAGCATGACACATAAGATAGTTTTTCACATACAAAACTTGCATCAAGAGCAAGCTAATACAAATTTTAGATCATCAAAACTATTAGAAGTAAGTATGAAATAAGAGAGGATTAGTTTGGTTAGCAAACTTGGAAGTTAGATGTTAGAATCCATCATCATGAGCCATCAATGGCTCTTACAAGAGTAATGCCTTGTAGATGCTATTAGATTAATGTAGATTATCAAGAAGAGGTTAGATGATTAGTGATTAGTAGTTAGATTGTCATGAAATGAAAGGTAGCTAGTCATGTTAGAGGTTAGAGAAGAAACCATTAAAGAAAGGAGAAAGATTACATAGATTGTCACCATCTCTTACATCAATTTCTCTCTTTCTCTCTCTGAATCTCTCTGCCCTAATACATGAATCTAAAAGGAAATGAAAATATAAAAAAAAAAAAAAAAAAGAACACCTACACTACACTAAAAGAGAGAAATCCTAACTATTGCTCTCAGAACTCTCGTCTCAAGTTCATAAATGCAGTATTTATAGGCATAGGAAGGATGTGGAAGGCGACACAAAGCCACGCGTCAAAAAATCGACGTGTGGGCCCATAAAAATGCTACGTTTTCACGACATTTCTGCGGCAAAATTAGGGCCAATTGCCCTAAATTTTGGTCACATGGTTCGTCTGGCTTCTAACACCTTCTGTATGTATCTGATTTTATAATATTTGGACACGTATTTCTCCAGATACGTCTTCAAATATGGGATCCAATACATCTTTTAGAAGCTCTCTAGCTTGACCTCCAAGAAATTCGGTTTAATTACCTAAAATGGATATAATTAAGCTCTCATTACCCTATGCCCTTGAACTTTTGATTATGTACAAAATAGACTAAAATATGGATGAGAAGTGTTATTTTTATCATAAATCAGTAGAAAATGCGATATAAAAGTGTAGTTTTCTAGACTAATCACTGTTGGTCCCTGAGATATTGATAAATGCGGAACTATCTCTGTTGGCAACAATGATCTAAAATACACAAGTCAACATAACACTAAAACAAGAAGGATTAATCGTTAATCAAAGAAGTAACTTGCAAAAAGAAAATCAAATCTCAGAAAATGCACAAACGCAAACAAGAGAGATTTATCCTGGTTCGGTCCTTGTGACCTACATCCAGTCCCCAAGTCACCCGCTTGAGATTTTCCTTTAACCTTGATTTTGCAACCCAAAATCAATACACCATGTACACCACTTGACAAATCCCCTTCGCAAAATGTATACACCTTCTCTTCCACCAAGAGAACACTTTCTCTTCCACCAAGAGAATACCTTTCACCTTGTACAACGGCCTCTACAACCAAGAAGCCTCCTGTGTACAATGATTTGCTTTGAGAATTACAATACTTTTCCTATAGCCTTGGTACTGAATGTGTATGTGGATAAGGTTCAGTATAGGAAACAAGAACTTCAGAGAATCTTCACAATGGAAATGTCTTTTGGTGAAGAACTGAAGTGGGAAAAACAGTTTTCAGGTTTGCAGATTTTTGGCTTTGGAAAACTGATAAAATCTCTTTTTTTAATTGGCCTTTGGTATAACTTCCCTATTTATAGCTGAAGACTAGGGTTAGTTAGGGAGTTATAGGAGCAATTCAAATGATAGGGACGTTTGAATTCGTTGCACAAAAGACCAACAGTCAGAAACTGTCCAACAGTCAGAACTGCCTATTAGTCGACTTGCCCATAGAGTTAGTCGACTAGACTAGGCAATTTTCCTTCTATTAGTCGACTAGGTTTGACTATACGTCGACTAGGTCAGTGTACGTTGGAAGAACAGTTTCAGAATAACTACTTCAAGTCGACTGCAACTAACAACTAGTCGACTTGACCAGGGATTAGTCGACTAGGGGACTTGGATTAGTCGACTAGAAAAGTCTATTAGTCGACTATATTGATTGTCGGTCGACTAATAATCAAACAGAGAGTTGGGTCAGATTCAGGACACAGTATTAGTCGACTTGGGTTCTGGATTAGTCGACTACATCAAGGATTAGTCGACTTATAATAGACATCAAGTCGACTAATGGACCAATGAAGTGTGTGTTTGTGTCAAGGCTTTTACATGCTATTTCAACTTTACAAACCACACTCTATCAACTCTCCTTAGCACATCTTGATCATGTAGGACTCTTGATTCGTCATGTGTTAGAGCTCCAAATGAATTTGATCTTCACAAACGTCTTCATCGAAATAAGTTCCAACATTCTCCCCCTTTTTGATGATGACGCTTTGTGTGCACAAGTCCTCCCCCTGCAGAAGATATGTTATATTTTCCTCCCCCTACAGAAATTCGGTTATAACAAATAGAGAAATACTTTGTTCTCCCCTGCAACAAATATATTAGTACATATATATATAATTGTTCTTTATCAATTTTTATATGGTACCTGCAAGATAAATGTTAGATGGTACCAAACATAAAAGATCATATTAACCTTTAGGACTCCAAATCCATTTAGAATTTGGTTTCCACCTGTTAATATACACATAGTTGCAAGAATCACATATATCATGAATGTATGCAGCAATATATGTATTTTTATCATAAAAATTTAAATTCTTAGGAATCCATATAAACTTATTTTTCTTAGGCTTTCTTTTTACAAAGTAACTATATGGATTACTATAACATGAAGATTTTGCAATAAATCCAATACCATGATTATCATGTGACAATTTCTGAAAAGATAATAAAGCATTCAAATTTTCTTTTCCTTTATTAAACTTAGTCACATTTTGCAAAAGATCTTCATATTTATTTTTGAAAACTAACATGTCTTTATCCAATATAGAAATCCTTTCATTCAAAGACTTAGTTTCCTTTTTCAGAAAAATGTTCTCTTTTATAAATTTCTCATTTTCAATTTTCAAAGATGATATGACTTTTTCAAACTCATCTTGTTGTTGAGAATTTATAGATGAACATTGTAATGCATAACATGAATTTTCCTTTAAAAGTTTCTCATTTTCTTTTGACAAAACTTTGTTTTTCAGTTTTTCATTTTCAGATCAAGAAATAATTCATGGAATGCATCAGAAAGTTCAGAAAATGATACCTCATCATCTTCAAGTGCCATGTAACATAGGTTGACACGTTCAGTGGATTCTTCTTCATCAGATGAAGATGAATCACTGTATTCTAATGATGCTTCGTAGTTCTTCTTTCTGAACTTCTTACTCTTGTACTTATCTTTCTTCTTAAGCAAAGGACAATCCATCTTCATATGACCTGGTTTATCACAATTAAAGCATTTGAATTTACCTTGCTTTAGAAATTTCCTGAATTTCTTTGAGAGCATTGCCATCTCCTCTTCGTCATCATTGTCCGTGTCGGAAGATGCATGGAAGGCGAGTTCTTTCTTTTTTGAACGGTGTTGTCGTTCGTCCTTCTTCCTTTCTTCTAACTGCACTTCATATGCCATTAGATTACCGATTAGGTTTTCTAATGTCATAGTTGAGAGATCATTCGCCTCTTCAATGGCGGTTGTCTTTTTCTCCCATTCTGGTGTGAGTGCGCGAAGAATCTTTCGAACTCTTTCAACTTGGGTGTAGTCCTTTCCAAGGGATGCTAATGTATTGGTGATATCGGTGAATCTTGTAACCATCTCGGATATGGTTTCATTCTCCTCCATTTTAAATAACTCAAACCTGTGGACAAGAACAGATATTTTAGATTCCTTAACTTTATTAGTGCCTTCGTGTGTTACCTGAAGAGTATGTCATATTTGATGCGCAGAAGTTGCTGTTGAAACACGGTTGAACTCTTCTTTGGTTAGGGCACAGAATAAAGCATTCATCGCTTTGGCGTCAAGGTTCGCGTTCTTCTTTTGATCTTCACTCCAAGCGTTGTAGTTGCTTGTGGGCTTGGTGTATGATGCTTCTACGATGTTCCAAAGGTCGTAGTTGAGCGATTGCAAGTAGATCTTCATTCTACACTTCCAGTAGTTGTAGTTGGTTCCGTCAAATAGCGGTAGACGCTGTGTAGAATGTCCTTCTTTGAATTGGGATGATGAGAACTCCGTTGCCATCCTTATTGTTGACGAGGTATGCAGGGCTCTGATACCAAATGTTGGTCCCCGAGATATTGATAAATGCGGAACTATCTCTGTTGGCAACAATGATCTAAAATACACAAGTCAACATAACACTAAAACAAGAAGGATTAATCGTTAATCAAAGAAGTAACTTGCAAAAAGGAAATCAAATCTCAGAAAATGCACAAACGCAAACAAGAGAGATTTATCCTGGTTCGGTCCTTGTGACCTACATCCAGTCCCCAAGCCACCCGCTTGAGATTTTCCTTTAACCTTGATTTTGCAACCAAAATCAATACACCATGTACACCACTTGACAAATCCCCTTCGCCAAATGTATACACCTTCTCTTCCACCAAGAGAACACCTTCTCTTCCACCAAGAGAATTCCTTTCACCTTGTACAACTGCCTCTACAACCAAGAAGCCTCCTGTGTACAATGATTTGCTTTGAGAATTACAATACTTTTCCTATAGCCTTGGTACTGAATGTGTATGTGGACAAGGTTCAGTATAGGAAACAAGAACTTCAGAGAATCTTCACAATGGAAATGTCTTTTGGTGAAGAACTGAAGTGGGAAAAACAGTTTTCAGGTTTGCAGATTTTTGGCTTTGGAAAACTGATAAAACCTCTTTTTTTAATTGGCCTTTGGTATAACTTCCCTATTTATAGCTGAAGACTAGGGTTAGTTAGGGAGTTATAGGAGCAATTCAAATGATAGGGACGTTTGAATTCGTTACACAAAAGACCAACAGTCAGAAACTGTCCAACAGTCAGAACTGCCTATTAGTCGACTTGCCCATAGAGTTAGTCGACTAGACTAGGCAATTTTCCTTATATTAGTCGACTAGGTTTGACTATAAGTCGACTAGGTCAGTGTACGTTGGAAGAACAGTTTCAAAATAACTACTTCAAGTCGACTGCAACTAACAACTAGTCGACTTGACCAGGGATTAGTCGACTAGGGGACTTGGATTAGTCGACTAGAAAAGTCTATTAGTCGACTATATTGATTGTCGGTCGACTAATAATCAAACAGAGAGTTGGGTCAGATTCAGGACACAGTATTAGTCGACTTGGGTTCTGGATTAGTCGACTACATCAAGGATTAGTCGACTTATAATAGACATCAAGTCGACTAATGGACCAATGAAGTGTGTGTTTGTGTCAAGGCTTTTACATACTATTTCAACTTTACAAACTACACTCTATCAACTCTCCTTGGCACATCTTGATCATGTAGGACTCTTGATTCGTCATGTGTTAGAGCTCCAAATGAATTTGATCTTCACAAACGTCTTCATCGAAATAAGTTCCAACAATCACACCGTGACAGCCCTTTCATGGTGACTAATATGCTGTAACAGCCACTTCGTGGTGACTAATGCGACGCACTTTCCAAACTCGCCATAAGAGAGAGCCTGATCACCACTTTTTTATCCTCCTCCCTCTCCTTTTCCTTCCTCCATCTGATGAAAAGAAAAACGGACGACATGGCAGCGCAGCATGGAAACAAAAATTAGGGTTTCAAAGCAAAGGTTTTTCGAAGAAGATAGAAGATGATTTTCTCCCACATATTTCTTTATTTATAATGGATGAGAAGCTCAACCACCACCAATACAAATTTCAATCCCAAAAAAGTCGACCCACAATCCTGAGATTTTCAGTCAACAGTAAAGGCAGAAGATCAACTATCATCGTCAAACCATAAAACCCTACAATCACAGTTTGATGATGCTAGGATTCAAGGGGACGCAGGATACAACCTTTTGAATGATCCAGCCACCCGATGTGATAACTGTCAGTCAGTTGTCCAACCCATAATTAATTTCAAAAGCTCTGCAGTGATCTAAAGAGATTTATCACACACTCCTCTACCTGCAAGCGTCATAATGAATTTTAAGGCATTAATAATCTATCTGAATATCTTTGCTTCCTCGACTTTCCTTCCGCAGATTCTGACAAGTGGGAAAGCTGGAGGCATCTGTAGTGGTTCAAATTTGACCTGCA
The DNA here is from genome assembly GCA_038442645.1 of Agave tequilana. Lineage (NCBI taxonomy): Eukaryota > Viridiplantae > Streptophyta > Magnoliopsida > Asparagales > Asparagaceae > Agave > Agave tequilana. Next base: position 14,256 of record JAVJIF010012046.1, on the reverse strand, counting down.
TTAGGATGATGACACATGTCCAAGCTACCAAGAGCTTCTCCCGAGAAATCTACAACTCCCAGAATCCATCCAGGAGCCTCTGCCATTCCTTTCCATCCCAGAGTTACCCTCTATCTCAAAGATGTTCCTGATCCAAAATCGCATATCGCTTCTCCGAAACCATATCACCCCGAAACCTTCCACAATCCGAAGTATCCAATTCCAATTTAGAAGCTCCAAACAGTAGTCTGTCGAAATCTCCACCTATCATTACGCCGCTCTACCCACGCCCATATTGAAGACTTAAAATGCCCCCACATTAAAGCGGGAGGTTACACACGGCAGCTGATATTCTTGCACGCCACCCCAGCCAATCACGGAGGTGATTGCGGCCGTTGCGAAGGATTCAGCATGTGCATATTCATGTTGTTACCACAGCCCACCAATTCCGCCTTCGCTCCAGCATCCATAACTTGTATATATGATATTTCTTCTCCTAGGAGAAAGGGATCACTTCTCTAATCCTCAAAACACACACGACACATCACACTAGGCAATTCTCCTCTGCTAGTGCAACAACACTCTCCAGTTGTCCTTTGCGTGGGCTTATCTCCCATCACACTGGTAGTTATCCTCTGTCGGTCATTCCTACCACGCCACAGTTGTCCTCTGTGTGACGCCTCCATCAATTACTTTGGCAGTTATCCTCTATCGATTTTTCTTCTCTGTTTCACCTACTGATTCTCATGCCTGAGGGTTTTAGGTCGGCACCACATCGGTACCTTTAATCTGAAAAGTGTCTTTTAATGTGTGTGCTCTGACATGTATCATCCGGATAGCGCCCAAATCACTTGTGGTGGGTTCAATCCACGGTAAACTGATTTTATTCACCACAACATCATAAATCTTTTCTTAACTTTCAAAAATATTATAAACCTCTTTCTTTACATTAAGAGAAGGCACTGCATGTTTATGAAACATAACAATCCCTAGACTGATATAAACCAAAAACTAATCACTAAAGGAATATAACACACACACACACACACAGAGTGTGTGTGTGTGTGTGTGTGTGTGTGTGTGTGTGTGTGTGTGTGTGAGAGAGAGAGAGAGAGAGAGAGTCTTGAATAAATTAGCAAGAACTAACCAACTCACTATTTCAGCCGTTCATTTTGCTCCTACTTGATGAATAAGCAAAAAGTATTAAAATCACTTGAATTTTTGTTTTTAAGTACTCTTAATTATGTAACTTAACTCTAACGAGTGGATCTTTAATTTAAATGGCCTAACATTGAATTTGAATAAGAATAATTTATCTCTATATCCTTCCCAAAAGACTCAAGTTTGCGTATATATGAGATAGAGTTTGCTACTTCCGGAAGAATTTGAGCATGATTTTTTCTCACTTAAATTTAATGCCACAGCACTCAAATACAAAATCCCACATAAATTTATTTTCCAGTTTCAGAGATTTCGTTTTCTTTTCTTTTTTCCATTCTCATGGGCAATTGCATTATTTGGCTCCTTAGTAGTTCAGAAGTCCATGTTCCAACAAGTGTAGTACTGATTTTCATGTGACACATACTAAAGAAAGCATTTAGTAGTTTGATCTGAAAACTCATCATATTATCTCACAAATTGAATCATTTTATTCGTCAACTGAATCATAAATTTTTCTTATGTCTACTAATTTGTCACTAGCCAAAAACCTATGGCACTTTCAACTTCAACTATTTTTGCACATCTTAGTTTATTTATTTAGCCAATATGTGCAGGCTTAAAACAAACTCGTCTATTTATTAACTAAAATATATTCTCCCCTCTATTGTAACCAGATGAACTAACAGTATCGAGAGAATTATCTCGGAATCTCCAATAACTCCCGATGCAACCTCAATCGCTAAAAGACCGGCCCCAAAATTTCTTTCACGAAACACATGACTCTCTCTGATCTTCTGAAGCTCAAAACAGCCTCAATTTGATATCACAAGCATTACCGCCGCATAACCAGTAAGAAATCCTCTTCACCAAAGCAACCAGTGTGTAACCACTATAAAATCGCCTTCGAGCCATATTAAACTGAGTTTACAATTCAAAAGACGCTTGTCAAGCCGCCTCGCACACTATAGAAATCTCAGCATGCCATCAGTACTGTTTGCCTTCAAAAAGACTCATCTACATGAGTAACTTTGAATGATAACATATCGATAGAATGCTTCAGTAACTTCAAACAATCAAAGTTGAAACAGAACATGAGAAACTTTGATTGATAAAAATCTTTCCATGAGTTTTCAGTGCAGGATCACCGCTCCAACTCAAGAAGACGACTTCTCTTCTCCTTGAAGCCTAACATAGCCGCAAAAGACTGTAACAAACACCTTCATGTAACCTAATAAATAAAAGCAATTTTGCAATCTCTACATGTCACAACTAATTAACCACTGTGATATTTGTCCAAAAATGTCAGTTCAGGAACGATAATGTAAACGCTCTTTCATATAAACATGAGGACCCACTGTTTATCCGGGCATCAAATATGGCGTAAATAGTCAGGTAAGCATACATACAATACCCATCTTGATGATGATTTTTAGGTACCTTTTCTTTCTTGAAGATTACTTGCCTCAATAAGCTTGACTGGTAGGGAAATCTCTCGTACATTATTGGATATAGAAAAGTAAATAAAAGACAAATAAAAAATTTGAAGCTGATCCTAAGCTACTGTGGCTCCTTTAAGAGCAAAACACCACGATATAACTTCCACACATTTAACTCCTTGATTCTTGGCTCTAGTTCGCTCTATGCTTCCAGAGAAGAAAAGTTAAAAAAGAAATTTGTAAGAGAATCATCCACCCGAGTCCCACAACTACCACTAACAATAGGAAGAAGAAAAAGATAATGATGAAAATTGAAATAGAATGTACATCGCATGCCAAATGTAAGTTATCTACTCAAAAATTAATCTAGTTACTAGTAACACGCAGTACTCTACATGTGTCCATAGAACTTAAAAGCAGAACTTAAAAGCTTTAAAAGCAGAACATATGAAGAGTTTAGTGTTTTAGGTAGGTCTCAAACTAAATGGACAAGTTCCGATCATAACTTAAAAGCTCAATGTCCATATCAACATCCTGGGTTGTGTTTACATCTTACCTATTCATTACATAAGAGAACTCTTCTTCCAGGAAGCGATCAATTACCTTAGGTATTTTCCAAATTTTTATAGTTGACTATAACTACCTATCAGCCAATATTACCTCGTATCTCCAGCATACAAGATTTAGGAAAGAATAAGAACAAAGCGAAGAAAAAATAAAATCTAGGTTATATATGTTTATAGAATTATGGCTTTTGAGGTTCAATAAGTATCGCATTCTATCTAGCATAAGAAATTAGGAAAAACAACAAGAACAAAGTGAGAATGAAAATAAAAAAAATAAAATCAAGATTAATGTATCTTTACTAAAGTCTGACACAGAACTAAAAATTTAATAAGAAGTTACAATGAAAAAAAAAATCTGCAAAAAGATAGAACTAGGAACATTGACATTGAAGTGCAGTCAAGGACACGCCTAGCTGATAACTGTCATATACAAAATGCAACCACTCAATGGTTTGAAATGCAATTGGTATATAATGACAATCCAGCATAATGGTCAATCTGCTTCAAGTTTGTACAAGAAAAAACCAAATTGATATAAATAGCACATTACTCCTGAATGGAAGAGAGCACCATAACCTGAAAATATTTGCAGTGGTGAATTTAAGATGACATCCTCAGAAACTGCCAGGCTTTTTATATTGTTAATACAGTAACCAATTTATAAAGGACTAAAAGATGGAACAAAAGAGAATATATACCCAGCACCCAGAGATGGAAAATAGCCATGGTTTATGGTACTTAATGCTTCATAAGGTGGATACTGCCCATTGGCAATTATATCATGATAGTGTTAGTTCATTACAGGTTGATTGGCATCTTGGTCACACCCCAAACACAAAAAAGTTTTCAAACCAAACCCATTTTGGGATCATTTTGCAGATCAGACTCAACTAAATTGCACACAACTGAAACTCCAAATCTTGATAGGAAGTTGGCGTTTTCCGAATTGGTGAATTCTCTTTCTAATAAGCATTTGATTTACAAAATCCAAAATCTTGGAAAAGCACTTGCATATGCCTGACCCTAACAGAAAATTATGGATGGCGGTCAAAGAATAAAGCCTGTGAGGTTCCAGAAAATATAAAGAAAATGAAGAAAAAGCCAGGTTGAACCTAGGCTAATAAATTTACTAGGAAATACAACTAGATGAAGCACTCAGAAAATTCAGATTAGAGGAAATTGATGATATTGTTGCTGATTGAAGTTATTGTGTGCAGAGAAACTTCTGAGTAGGGGCGCATCTTCCTGACAACAGTAATGATTAATACCATAGAGACAGTATTGTTAGACAATTAACTAGCAGTAGTTACAAAAAACAAATTATTTGGGTCCCAAGGAAGGATATAATCCTAGTCAAGTGCATTCACATAAAGAAGGGAAATAAAGATGGAGGAATTTAGCTTGGGTAAAATAACATAAAGTCGAATTTGCAACCTTTAAGATACTACAGTTATGGTGTAAAAACATACAACATTTTCCAAGAAGATGCTTGCTTAACCATATAAATAAAGAACAAATTTATATGGGAACAACTGAAACTCCCATTTTTTTACTATGTTTGATGGAATAAAAATTGCATACATGCATATTATACAAAGTAGACCAGACTGATGACAACTGGCATCTCCCACAAGAATTTTTAAATCAAATGTTTTTCCATCTTAGAAGAAATTACTAAAGTAAATTTATGGGGGTAAAAGCATTGGAAACTTATTGAAAACTCCACTAAGGTTTCAATAAAAAAATAAAGTTTCATGAAAGTTTAACTCTTGAAAGTTTACCTCTCCTCTATAGATACTATAGACTGATTTGTTAATCTCACCCATCCTATGACTAACACATGGACTATTTTGCAATGTATGGTTGGGAAAACAGGATATGGGAAAATTAAAGATTTTAAATTTCTCAAGTCAGTAAATTAGGATTTAGAAGAAGGATTCTAGGACAAAGATGCCATGTCTTCTAAGGTTAGAAAATGTTAGAGGTCTAAAATTTCTTGTGAAAGTAAACAATTTATAAAGTAGGATGTCAAAATTATTGCTTAGAAGAAAGATTTAGGAGAAAATGCTTGTATTTTCTCAAGGTAGGGAAAAGTAAGAGAACTCACAGTTTCACTGAAGGAGAGGAAAGTTAACAAATAAAACATTTTAAATAAATATAAGGATATATGATGTTCGTTTTCCCCGCACTATTTGGTGTAAGACATCTGCATACTGAAAAAAAAAAGCAAGAAAGGGGTAAGTATAGAGAGATGAACAAGTGACAGAATTTCGTATTCTCAAAGCCTTGGGATTTTCTGAAATTTACCATCACATAAGAAGAAATTTTCGAATAGCATCTCTTTATCATAACAAGTTAACAACATTGCTTTCTAACTCCATTACATAAACTTGTTACTTGGCAGTAATAAGCTTATTACTCAAACCCTTACTAAACCTATACTCCCATCAAAAGGATCTTCCCTGTTGCGCATCTAAAAAAGAAAAATATTGGGAAAAAATAAATTATAAGTGGAGACATAAAATGCTGTTCATTGTCTGGAAATCTACAGTGTTTCGTGCCTAAGATCTAGCTCAGGTGTTTAAGGGTTAAGAAGGGTTATGAAACTCCAAGGTTCGAGTCTAGCCTATGGCTTTTGGCCCCCAAAAATTAAGGGTAATATGTAAGTTATTAACATACTACTATGAAGGTGTAAACACATGTTAGCCTACTGTGCGGTCTGGAAACTGGTAGGAGAGCAGAGTTATAAAAATCATAAGAATAGTTGTAAGTTACAACAGAAATGTCTTGAAGAAAATAGCAAATCAGCACTTGAATTAGCAAACTAGAAACAAGAAGTTACAAATACAGTAACTTGATATGTTCTTGATTTATCAAGTAAACAATAGCTACATTTTCAGGGGGGAAAATGAATGCAATTGTGCATGACAAATATAAAGCCCAAACAATACATTCATCTCCGAACAACCAAAACTCGCATTTTAAACTATACTTGACAGTACAAGAACATATATTGTTCTTATACACATAAATGCAGTTAAACTGCAAAAGATTGCCTGTGCCATATAAGAAAGGCATGAAATAACAAATAAAATGTTAAACGGATTTGATTGAACAACAACAACTATATGCAATCAGTAATTTGACGCTCCAAAAATAAAATCAACAAGGCTAGAGGAAGAAACACAAATATGCCATGCAAAATTTCATAGTAAATATGCTGAAAACAGTTACCTCCATCATAATTTGTAACAAACATGATTTCCACAATACAACTAATACTATAAGGCATTTACTAAATGCAATGACTGAACAAGTTCAAATAGGACTAAAAATGTACCAGAAATCAATCATCAAACGCAATGGCGGCTAAATGAAGAAGTTACAGGGTTCCATTGTTACTGCTTCAAGTTTGTAGAAGAAGGATCTAATGGACATAATTACCAAATGGAAGAGAGCACCAAAAATCCAAAATATTTGCCAATGGTGAGCCTTGAGATAATCTGATGAGAAAGTACCACCGGGTGTAATCGCTGCTAGCCCTGTAATCAGACAAAAAGAGAGCAATAGAGAAGAGGGTATAACATGGAGAACTTAGATAAAACCCATCCAATTTACTCAAGGATGGACTGGATGGCCCCGGCCGTCTTGCCCCTCCCGGACAGGGGACCTCATCCCCTGCTCGCAGGCAACCGGCATGATAAGTGTTGTGCGCAGCGGCGGGGAACACAACAATCACTCTTGAGGAATCCGCCCACCTGACAGAGACTCGATGCTGCCAGAGAAACAACCAACACAACAGGAACAGCAACCAACAGAGAAAAGCAATCAACACACAAATTTAATGAGGTTCGGCAATGTGCTTACGTCCTCGGGGCAAGGGGGAGAGAGATTTTATTGATTCAACAATCAATACAACTAATACAAGAGTGGAACTTGAGGGAATTCTTGGGGATACTTCTTGGGATGCAATACATGAGGGCTCTAGCCTCTCTTTTATAGCCACAGAGTCCCTGAATTTAAGGAAACCCAGATTGGATTTGATTCCATCCAGAAAAGAAATCCGAATCCTAAAAGGAAAGTCCAAACGCGCCTATCGGTCGACCGGCCGGTCGACCAACCCATGCCACGGTCGACCGTGCCCAACCGAGAGCAGCCCTGCTTTCAGTCGGTCGACCGGGCGGTCGACCGCTTCCTTCCTGTGCACGTTCGTGCACGCCGGTCGACTGGGCGGTCGACCGGCCTCCTCCACCGGTCGACCGGGCGGTCGACCGGGAGCACAACTGGCCTGCTCTATGCGCCGTTTCTCGCTCATTGATTTCTGATCTCTGTGCTAACTTCCTCTACTCCTCTATCTTCTCTCTCCCACAAGTCTCCACCTCGGTGAAGATTTTCCAAATCTGAGCCGATCTCCAACGAACTCCAGTCTATCACCTGGCAGAATCGACACACGATCTCGGCGAAATCGACACACGATCTCGGCTTGCACGTTTCGGACGAAATTGACACACGATCTCGACGAAATCAACACACGATCTTAGCTTGAAATCTGTAGCTCAGCTATCAAACTGGAATGCACCACACATGCCTTCCCTGCACTTCACCTTAGGAGAACTTCCATACATGCCGATCACCGAACGTGTCTCCAACTCAGCAACTACATGACCTCACGAAGAACTCATCATGAGCCAACACTAACTCTCCAACTGACTAGCTCTATCTAGTCTACATGTCTTCAGCTGACGGTCCAACCAAGTCTGAGTAGAGCACACCGAACACCATCATCGGCTTCAACAACTGGATGCACACCCCTCCTATCCAAGCTCAACCATCTTCTCACCAGAAGATCAACCTGTTCATCGAGATCACAACACCTCACCTCTACGTGAAGTCCAACTAGCCACAACACTTCACCTCTACGTGAAGTCTCTCCACCTCTACGTGAAGTTCTAATCGGCTTCTCGAGAACCCAAACAGCTTCATACGGGTTGCATCATCAAATTTTGGCTGCGCCATTACGGCTGCCTACGTACCTTGCCCAAAGGATCAAGCCAACCGTAGTTCATTTAAATGAGCTCCATCAAGCTAAAGTACTTGTACCTGAATCTGCAGTAGCGAACCTATCTGGCTGAGTCATATGAACCTCCTCACGACCATCATGGAGAACAACGGCCTTCAACTTGAGCTTGTTGCGATTACAAGCTTGAGATTCATGCTTCTTTACCCACGAGTGTGGTTTTATCTTGGTTCCAATAACTGCAAACAACTCGACATTCTGATCAATGTCTTCAACCTGTTCAGCATCAACCCTGGCTACATGATCTCCACCGGGTGTCACATCCGGTGAAGACTTTGTAAGTTCACCTAGAGGGGGTGAATAGGCGATGGCTAATCTAATGGTCACTTAAGGCCAAATAATGTGAAATTAAAAACTATAATGACCTAAACAAATTATAACACTAAACACCACGTATAACACAAGAGTGTTGCCGAATTTCCCGTGAAGGGCTCTGGACAAACTCCTCAAGATTCCCCTAGATAAGGGTTGAGGTGCCGCGTTGGCTCTCTTGGTTAAATACAAGTGTTAGCAACAACCCAAGCATGTATATCAATTAAGCACACAAGGTATATCTAGCATATAAAGATGAGCACAATTTAAGCATGCAAGATATAAACAAGAGATAGAGAGAGTGAGCAATCGCAAACACAAGGCATTTGTTTCGAGGTTCGAGCACCCTTGCTCTACATCCCCGCCTTCGACACACGAAGGATTTCCACTATAATCGATCCCACCGGATCACTCGGTGCCGCAACACCTACAAGCTCTCAAACTCCCTAGTCCGTACACACGCAAGCCCACCGGCTCGCCGAGGCCGCACCTCAAACAAAGAGTTCGCACCCGAACCCGAAACACCGAGTCCACACTAGGGCCCGAAACAATTGCGAACACACACGTCCGCCTCCTCAAAGAACAAAGAAGAACTTTGGTGATCACAACTCTTGATCACCTAAAATCCTCTCACAATAACACTCCTATAGGATGAATAGCAATGGATAGCTCAAGTGATTGTGTGAGAAAAACAAGGAAAGAGATGGTGGAGGAAAACTCAAAGAAAATCTCTTTTAACCACACTCTAAATAAACTCTCCTTTTAATTGGAAGTATTGGCTCTAAATTTTGTGGAGAAAAACCTCTTAAAAGAGTATGAAAAACTGGCACAAAACTCTCCAAAAATCTTGTTGAAAAACAATGCCCAAACCCCCAAATTTATAGGCTGGAAAAAAACTAGCCGTAGGGTCTGACAGAATTGGCGGTCGACCGCCCGGTCGACCGGCCAACGGTCATATTTCAGACCGTTGTGCCCTCGGTCGACCGGTCGGTCGACCGAGGTCAGATACGGAGATCAAACTCTCTGTCCGGTCGACCGCTCGGTTGATCGGGGCCTTTCCAGAGAGCAGAGCTCTCTGGACGGTCGACCGGCCACCTGCCACACAAAGGCGTGCACGTCTGTGCACGTCGGTCGACCGAGCCGGTCGACCGACTTCAGCCCCAGTCGACTTGGTCGGTCGACTAGTCGACTGGCTGAAGCCTGGAACAGAAAGCTGGGGATTAAAATGTTGTCTTTTTGGTTCAAATAAAATCCCATAAAATCATAAAAAATCTACAAAAATAGTTTTAACACTTTACTTTGTAAACAAACATGCTTGCACAAAATCAAGACATTGTTACATATGATTTGAACTATTTCTGTAAGTTGAAATATTTGTTCAAACAAAAACGGTATTTTCCAAACTTGATTTTTTCAAAACTTGTTTTTCCAAAACTTCTCCAAATACAAAAACAAGATATTTAAACTCTGTTAAAGCATAGTGTGTATGGATATGATCCACTACACAAACATGGTGAAATATTTATGTTTTTGACATTAAGCTCTAAATATGATTTTGGATAAAAGATATGAAAACTTGAAAACCAAAATCCAAACATGTATTTTCTAAAATAGAAAATCTTTTGTCAAACAAACTAAATCAAGAGTGTGTGTGTGTGTGTATATGTACTTGAGCAATCCACCAACTACTCTATCCTTTACATTTTACTAAAACAAAATCTTACTAAAAACAAACCTAGACTCAAGTCTTCATCTTCTTTAAGTCTTCACTTGAAGCCTTCTCATCTTCTTGACTTGGTCCAAACACCGTGCTAGCTCCAAATCTTGACTTCAAATCCTTTATTGAAGCTATGCACCAACTAAGATCTTGATCATGAATCTGTCACTAATTAAACACAAGATCATTAGTAAACATAACTATATGAGTTGATCATCATCAAAACTAGAGTGATGGGCCTTCGGGCCAACAATCTCCCCCTTTTTGATGATAACAAAACTCATGAAGTTATATATGCATGGATTAAAGTAAAGCTCCAAAGAAGCTCCCCCTAACTCATGCATAACAAATAAACAATTAATATATGCAATGTATGCTCATAAACATGTATGCAAATCTAGGAGATAAACATGCTAACAGGCATAAAACAAATCAAATTCTTTTTCTCCTATTTGCAAAACAAAACATATATGCATAAACAATCCGTTTTCACAAAACATGCATATAAATCCAAAATCTTTGTCCCCCTTTTTGTCAATCATCAACAAAAGGGTAAAAACACAATCAACAAATTTTTCTCCCCCTTTTTGTCATAAACAAAGAGACCAATAAGGGGTAAACAAATAAGTCAATAAAAGGTTATATGCGATATACATTCATGAAGAGAAAGACGGTTAAGTAATTCCCTACATATATACATTACATGAAAGAGGGATGACAAGCCCTAATTCACATAACGTATAATATGTAATGCATAAGAGGAGATGTGAAGCTCCCTCTACACACGTGTACCACATAAAGAAGAGTTGTCAAGCTCCTCAATATACAATACACTCAACATGAATCTATATGTAGAAGAGATGTTAAGCTCTCCTTGCATATAGGCAATACAACTCAAAAATTTTAAATTTTTCTTATAAAACAAAATTTTGAATTTTCTCAATAAAACAAATCTTGAGAATTTTTCTTAAAATTTTTATTTTCTTCTCATAAACAACTTTGTACTTTAAACATGTAAAACAATCTTAACTTAAGCACAAATAACTCATATATATGTATGAAAAATGAGTATATCAATTGAAATTCATACATACATATATAAGAAAACAAAATACGAGTATATACAAAAATAGAGTCAAATTGATACCAATTGAAACGATTCAAAGATACCAATTGAAACAATAATAGGATTATGTGTATATCTCATAAACATTGAAGAATAAATAACTAGTTAAATTAATTTTTGAAAAACTAGTTAAAGATCCTTCAAAAACATGAAACCAAAACATATGTATTTCATGAATCATACCAATTACACAAGAATTGACACTCGATCTATAAAGCTCAAAAATATGTTCATGAACCAAAGTCATGACAAAACAAATAAAGTGTGAGTGTACAAGAATCATGTGTTTAGCATTTTTCATGAAAATAATCAATGAAGCTCAAAGACAAAATGTAAATTCATTTTTCATTTAAAACAAAAACAAACTTCTAGGTATATGTATGATTAATCTAAATCTAACAATATGCATACATATCCCAAACATAAAAGAGTCTATTAAAGGTATTTGCATGAAGGCAAGAGACTCAAAAAGGATATACATGTATATTTATTAGATTTGAATAAAAATTACATATACATGAAGTAAAAACACGAAAATTGGCAAAACAAATGTAAATGGGGAAATCATCAAAATTAGGCTATACATGTGCATATAGTGGGTACAAATGAGCATGAAGTGCAAACGTATATGAATCAAATGTGGCTCACTACTTGTACATGTATAATCTAAGTTTTAACAAAACTACATTTAAACTAGTATTTACCACATGAAGCACAAAACATGAACATGCTAAAAATTGATATATGAATAAGCATGTAAACTAAATAAGGAGTTTAGAGATAATTACCAAACCAAGGAACTAAGCTCCAAATCTCCAAACATGATGGTTGTCCCACCAAAACTCCTTGACAGCGATGCATTATATATGTGTCCATCATGTCCATGTGCATCCACCATCAAGGCACCATTTCTCTCACGTCGTGTGAGAGCCCTCACCTACATCAAAAATAAAGGTGGGGATTTTGGTACCCATTTTCTTTTGGGTCCACGGGGTTAGCATTTAATGGAACCCAACAATTTTTATTAGCAAAATTTAAAACATGCAACTTATCAAAATAAAATTTTGCTAGATGGCCTTTGCGGCCACAATGTGTACACTTGTACACCTTAGGATGCATATGGGTGTGGGTGTGGTCATGACGTGCAACATATGCATGATGATGATGTGCAAGAATATGTGGAGTTTGTTTCTTAGAAACAAAGACTCCAATTTCTTATGGTTGAATGCACATGAGCTCAAGGTGGAGCTCAAACAACTTATCCTATTTTTCAAAACATTTATCTCACTATTATCAATGGTGGCATGTAAAGCATGGTGAGATTGTGAAACAATTTCTTATTCCTTTAAAAACATTTTCTTGTTCTTTTTCAAAAATTTTCTTTTTCAAAGACGCGTTTTCTTGAAAAACGACTTCTTTTTGTTTTTCCACCAAAAATACTTTATTTTTCAAAATAGTGTTTCCTTCACAAAGATTATTTAATTTGGACATCAAGGAAATATTTTCATTTTTCAAATCATCATTTTCCTTTTCTAAGCATGCAATGTTACTTCTAAATGAATCATGTTCTATATGCATGCAATCAAGTTTCTTTTTCAATTTTTATTATCTTTTCTTAGCATGTCATATTTCTCAAGTAATAGTTGACAAAAAGATGAAAGCTCATCATATGACATGTTAACATCTTCTACCTCGGATTCGGTAGTTACTTCAAGGGGGTTATCTCCTTGGACCATATAGCATGCGTTGGAGGTGTCGCTTCCAACGTCCGAATCGCTCCCCGCATAATATAGATCTTTTTCGCCGAGGGACGTGATGATGTTCCATGCTACAAAAGCCGAGTCAATGTTAGAAACCCTAGATAAAAAATCATCATTTAGGGTTGATTTTAGAGCATGAAGGGCTTTTACATTAGCCTCAAAATTGTTGCCATTTAAACAATAATCATTTTTAGTGATGGCAAGATAAACATGAATTCCTAAGGCTTTGAGGTACAAGGACATCTTAACCTTCCAAATTTGGATGTTAAGAATGTCAAAGATGGGTGGTGACATGAAGTCCATGGTGTGTGTACAAAATACGTGATTAGCCTAAAAAGAGGATCTTTAACTCTAGGTTGTAAGACCCAAATCAAGAGCACTTGGCTCTGATACCAATTGTAAGTTCACCTAGAGGGGGTGAATAGGTGATGGCTAATCTAATGGTCACTTAAGGCCAAATAATGCGGAATTAAAAACTATAATGACCTAAACAAATTATAACACTAAACACCATGATAACACAAGAGTGTTGCCGAATTCCCCGCGAAGGGCTCTGGACAAACTCCTCAAGATTCCCCTAGATAAGGGTTGAGGTGCCGCGTTGGCTCTCTTGGTTAAATACAAGTGTTAGCAAACAACCCAAGCATGTATATCAATTAAGCACACAAGGTATATCTAGCATATAAAGATGAGCACAATTTAAGCATGCAAGATATAAACAAGAGATAGAGAGAGAGAGTGAGCAATCGCAAACACAAGGGATTTGTTTCGAGGTTCGAGCACCCTTGCTCTACATCCCCGCCTTCGACACACGAAGGATTTCCACTATAATCGATCCCACCGGATCACTCGGTGCCGCAAACACCTACAAGATCTCGGACTCTCTAGTCCGTACACACGCAAGCCACCGGCTCGCCGGAGGCCGCACCTCAAACAAAGAGTTCGCACTCGAACCCGAAACCACCGAGTCCACACTAGGGCCCGAAACAATTGCGAAACACACACGTCCGCCTCCTCAAAGAACAAAGAAGAACTTTGGTGATCACAACTCTTGATCACCTAAATCCTCTCACAATAACACTCCTATAGGATGAATAGCAATGGATAGCTCAAGTGATTGTG